>VYZU01003124.1:25034-40913 GCA_013401355.1 Ceyx cyanopectus
TTTTTTTTTTTTTTTTTTTTAGTTACTTTCTATGCAAAAAAATAAAATAAAGGAACAGCTCCCCACTTCAGTGATGTGGAAAGAGCATAAAGAGCAAAAACTTTTCTTTTTGTTGTTTTGGTCACAGATTATCTTCTCTAGGATCAGTTTTCTAGTACAATTCCAAGCTGAGTATGGGGAAATTTCAGACAGAATTTTACTTAAATTGAATGTAGTTCCCCCAACACTTCTTTAGAGGTTCTATGATGAAGTATTGATGCTGTTTCTAATTAAAGAAGTTGTTTTTGCAATTCCAGTCAATTTTAGACTGCAACAGTGACCCTGCACTGATCAGCCCCCAGCCTGTACTGATCCATGGGGTTGTTCCTCCCCAGATGCAGTTTCATGGTTTGTTATTTTTCTTAGCTGCTTTCTTAGGAGACTAGGGATCTTTCTTCCTCACTCTGTGAGTTTGGTGTTCTCCTGTTGTGAAGTCTCTCCTGTGACAGCTATAATGTGTGCCAAATGATTGGCCTCCACCTCCCTCACAGTAATTACTTCAGAGGAAGAGTTCTGCATAAGACATCACACAACACCCAGCCAGGCTTGATGAGATGCAGTTGCAACAGAGTGCTAAAGCTGCCCTAGGCAGGTCTATAAAGAGGGCTTTGTTCTACAGGGAAATTGTGTAGACTGATGAGTTGGATAGTTTAAAGCATTTAGTGAAGCCCCATAGTTACTGCAGATCATTGGAACTGAATACAAATGCAAGGCTCCTCTGGAAGGAATTCCTAATGAGACTTCTGCTGTTTTACTTCACCTGTGTTTTGTGGGACTGTGACAGGGATGTTACTCGTGGCTAATTCTATCCTATTTCTTTTAGGAGATGATGAGCAGAGTGATTGGTTTTATGAAGGAGAATGTGTTCCAGGATTCACTGTCCCCAACCTTCTGCCCAAGTGGGGAGCTGACCACAGATCTGAACTGGAGAGGATGGATTCAGGCCTGGACAAGCTCTCTGATTCCATGTTCCTTTTGCCCTCCAGGCCAGCTCAGACAGGTGAGGCCCATTAGGGAAGTCATGGGGTTGAGAACTCTTGATGTGATGGCAAGAGTAGACTCTGTTAATAAATGCTGCAATGTAAAACAATGTAATTGAACTGGGTTTTGGTGGTTTTTTTTTCCTGATCCAGTTAAAAATAGCTGTACTACTGGAATCACAGAATGTTAGGGGTTGGAAGGGAGCTAGAAGATCATCTAGTCCAACCCCCCTCCCTGAGCAGAGGCACCTAGACCAAGTCACCCAGGAACAGATCCAGGCAGGTCTTGAGTGTCTCCAGAGCAGGAGACTCCACAACCTCCCTGGGCAGCCCCTGCCAGGCTCTGCCACCCTCACTGGCAACAAGTTTTTCCTTGTGTTTCCCCTCAACCTCTTGTGCTCCAACTGACTCCCATTGCCTCTTGTCCTGTCACTGGATGACACTGAGCAGAGTCTGGCTCCATCCTCCCCACACTCACCCTTAACATCTTGATAGACACTGCTGAGCTCCCCCCTCAGTCTCCTCTTCTCCAGGCTAAAGAGCCCCAGCTCTCTCAGCCTCTCCTCAGCAGGGAGATGCTCCACTCCTGAATACTTAAACCAGCTGGTCACATTTTTTACTCTTTTCTTTTTTAAATAGGAATTTGATGTGATTTGAGAGAGGATCTGATCTGCCCTCTGATGTTTTGGTATTTGTGGGTTTATTTTTCAGGGTTCCACGCTCGCCTCAATCGCCTTCCCGGAGCCGCTGCCCGTTGTCTCCGCAAAGGTCGGAGGAGACTTGTTGGCAAGGTACTCTCTTTCCCACTATAAAATTCTCTATTTCCAGTCCTGATCAGTCCTGGAAGTCCTATTCTAAGGTATTATGTGAGTTGTTTCCTGCACAAGGGGCCCTGTACAAAAGGAGGTCTGAAGGTGAATGATGGGGAGCATAAATATTGAGAAAATTCAGACAGAATATAAGGGAAAGTTATGATAGCTTGAAACTTGTGCTTGCTTATAACATGAGAATACAAGGGCAGAGAGGTGACTCAAAGGTGAAGGAAGGACAAATTTTAGTTAGGAAGCAGACTAATATGAATGGCAGCAAAGGAAGGTAGCTTTAGCAGTTGTATTTTTATTGGGGAGACAGAAGAAAAGATTGTACACAGTAATTGAGTTACCCAAAGGCCCTGACTAGGTTTATTATATGTAGGGCAAACAAAAAAATGCTAGTCCTGTTGCCAAAGGAATAAGTAATGATTTGCAGATGGGTAAATGAGGGTTTGGTCTAGGTCTTGCAGTGTTAAGTGCTGCTGTCTGTAGGAAAAGATGCTCCTGCAAAGGAAGGTGTTAACTGTATTTGGCTTTTCTTTTATGGAACATGGTCTCTGCTTTTGAAAATGTTGGCCTGTGTCCTGACCTGACTAGCTTTAGAGAGAGAGACTGTGAGCAAGGTGTGTTAAAGGGGCCTGGAGTTTAGAGCAGTATGACTTCTTCCTTCTGTTCAGTCACACTTGAAAGATCCTTGTTTGCCCCTTCTTTCTTCCAATTACCTTGCTTAATTGTAACCATCACTTAAAACAGGAATCCTCAGCTGGCACAAGCCTGGCTTTGGGTAGGGTTCCTCAGGCCACCTGCAAGTGGCTGGGCCTGTTGGCAGCACCTCTAATGATCCAAATGAGAAGGATAATATTTACCTGGTTAATTCATCTTCATCACCTTAAAGGGATCTTTGTCATTTGCAGTGGAGGTCACTGCTCCCCCTTCCCCATGTCTCTCTAAATTGTAATCATAAATAATGAGTTTCATTCAGAGCTCCCCGCCAGCGAGCTGCTAATTACCAAAAGTACAGCTTGTAATTTACACAGTAATAAACTGTAAATTTCAACATTACTGTGCTTTAAGTTAATAATTTTCCTGCTCTAACAAATAGCCCATCTTTCACCCCTGCTGCTACAACTCCCCCCCCTAAAACTTCCAGTGCATGTGTACCTGGAACAAAGAAATCTTAGCTGTGAAAGCCTTTTAGCCACATCTTCAGACCCTCACTGCAAAGTCTGTGTCTTTCTGGGAGGTGGTTGCTTTGTAGATATGAGGAGTGGTGCTTTAGGCTGTGTGTGGACATGTGTGCCAGCATCAAGCAATGCCTCACAGGGAGAAATGTGCTCTCAGAGCAAGAGCCTTCTCCTAGGATCTACCATCTCTTTAGCAGCTAGAGGTCCTGCTGCCCAGTAGCTGCTTTCAGAAAGGGCAAAAGCTTCCTGATGCTCCTTGTTTCATTCACCTGTGCTTGCTGAATCCCCATGCTTAGTGGGACAGTGGGATGTCTTCTCAGCCTGCTTTTGGCTCAGCTGATCCCAGCAACCTGAAAGTAAGCACTTCTCAGACATTTTCCCTGTTCTTAACTTCATCCTTGTGCTGCACATTTTGTACTGGTCCAGCCTTTGGTGCACTCCTGTGCAAGCAGATACCATCACTAAATAAAACCAAAGCCCCACAGCTAAAGCTGAATGCCATTCTGCCATTCTAATGAGTTAAATCAACTCAATTGAGGCTCTAAAAGCAGAGGGTGAAGATGTTGAACTCAATCCAGGAACGAATGTGGCCCAGGGGAGTAAGATCTGTTCTTCCTGGCAGCAGCAAACTGTTATGTCTGCTCACTGTGTGAGAGTCTGTAACCTTTTACCTGTCTTTGTGTTTCAGGAGACCTCCATGAGCACCCTGGGGACTGAGAGACTAGGTCATATTGTTAGTGATCCACGCCAGAAAGAGTAAGACCCTTCACAGCTGTTGTGTAGACCTTTGAGAGGGGAGGGTCCTCTTCTCTCTTGGGACTGAAGGAAATGAAGGACTGGGCTAATTTAAGCCCACAGTGACCAGTAGAATGGGAACCAGTCCTCTACTGCTGGCTTCTCCATTTTCTTCTTTACAATTGCTGACCTCCCTTTTGTTTATAAGTCTCCCCCATCGTGTGGATGCTGCTGAAATGCCCTTCTGGTTGCAGTCAGCATTTTCTTTCCCCCTCTCTGAAAATGTGCCATTGCAGTAACTTCAGATCTTCTGAGGAGACTGAGCTGTATCTGGTAGTTTTTTAAAAGGCTTCAGTGTGGAGTCACACTATGGGCACATAGCCAAACTGCCAAAAATATGCTGACAAAGCAGCCACAAAATGGCTTTCTCTTTCTTCAGTCTTCTGTCTCCTTCCCCAGTTACTGTATTTTAATTGTAGTCAGCACTGGAAATAATTCTGGTGCCTATGCTTTGGCATCCCTCTAATGCAATTCTTGGGCAGTGGATGGGGTAAGGGTGGTACCTCTTGATTCTGGTGCAGTGGGTCCAGCCTTCATCAGCACTTGGTATTGGTGTTATTTGCATTTTTTAATGAGTCCTGCTGATGTCTTTCTTCTTGTTCCTCCCTTCCTCTCTTCTCCTGTTGCTCCCACCTGTCCTGACTGCCAGTTTTTGGTTGCCATCTGTGGGGAAGAGGGATCGAAACCAGGTAAGCTGACTGCTCAACCTTTTAGTTTCTTGCTTTCCTAGAAATAACCAAGTGCCAGCTTCTGATTTCCCACACACTGTGGCTTTTGCACACATGGTAAGGTAATCTTGTCCCTCCTTCTTTTAACTGATACCTTCTGGGCTTTGAAAACAATCTGTATCTCAAGCATTATGTTTAAACTGAAGAGCCCAGGATCTCCTTTTGTTTATCTCCCCAGCTCAGGTTAGTGTAGGTTTTTTTTCTCAGACAGCAAGTAGGAGGGTAAAATGCCTCTTGGCAGGAGGAGCTTGGGCCTCTCAAAATTCTCTAAGAATTGGAATGTTTTTCTCTTTTGAAGTACTTTGTTTTTTCTTGTTTGGCTCAGGCTTCTACCTGATAGTCTCATCAACAGATAAGGGGGGAAAAAAAATGGCAAGCTGATTGTAGTTAAATAGCAGCCATAACAAGAAAATCTAAGAGGTGATAAACAAGAGTAATAGACATTCTTGTAACTGAAATTCCTGTGTATGCACTTCAAGTTCTTCACTAAGTCTTTCCTAGCTTCAGTGATAGAAGAAGAAATATATTTCTTTCTCTTGTTTTTATAGCAGAAAAATTGGTTCTTAATAGCAGAAAGCAAAAAGGATCTTCCATTTGGTCAGTTGAGTTGTGTTGTACCAGTGTTCCTAGCCATGCACACTCCCTTCTATCCCTTTCTGAGTTGTTTTTTAGTTGGTGAGCAGTAGGATTGAAATCTAATTCATCCTTAAGGTGACTAAAAATACATATATGGCAAGATATCATTTTCAGACCTTTGTGTAACTCTGCATTTTCCACTGATAAGGACATTTCACATAGAAATTTTATGTTGCTAAAGATAAGAATAACTGCATAAGCTTTAAAATGACAAAAATAAATTACTTTAATGTTTCTTAAAATTAACTTGAGTTGGCCACAGAGGGTTACTGGTGATTCCCCCTTGCTGTGCAGCTGCAGTGTTGTTTCACTGACAGTAACCAGCCCAATTTGAGGAGCTCCTTGAGAGGTGCATGGTGCCTCCTCTTTCATGAGCAGCTGTATCTGGAAACTCTTAATGCTTTGCTTAAATAAAATCTCTTGACTTTCCAGCTCAATCCATTATCCCCTCTGTACTCTCTGGATGTGCTTGCTGATGTTTCCCACAGAAGATGCTCCCCAGCACACTGCACTGCCAGGTAACTCCCTTGCTCTGCTCTCTTGGGGTTGTCACACTTCCCTCCCATGCTTATCTGCAGTCCTACTGTGTGGTCTGAACAACACTCATGGACCTGGAAGTGAATGCACATTCCCTAGGAGGTCTGTGTTCAAACTTAGAATAAAACATACTGATGCAGATTATTTGAGAGTCTCAATACACTAAGCACTTAGAGTACATGAAACAGGGGATGACAGACAGGCAGAACATATTGTGCTTTTAGAAATAAGTGTGATTTGTTCTGGATTGTGCAGTGAATTGCAGCAAGGCTGTTGTATAGGCAACAAATGGGCTTAGTATTGTTGCTCACTATTAAAATTGGAGCATGATGAGAGGGAAAGTGCTAAAAAGCTGGAGTGGGTAACATGCTGAGGCATTTTTTTGTCTCCTGGGTGCCTAAAATAGACCCTCTGAGCAGATTCATAACCCACCTGAAGTGACCTCTAATGTGTTTGATGTTTCTAGAGCTGAAATTTAGCTCTGTTTTGGCCAAATGTTGAGGAGTATCTGAGCCTGCACATTTAGAGTTAATATCCAGGCCTCTTTTGTTTGTGTTGGCTTTGGAGGTGACTTCTGTTCTTGTGCTGCAGGTGACTAAAGGTAAGGTGCCCTTGAGTGAGAAGACAGAGCCTTGCTTGGGACACAATTCTGCTTATGTACAAGGGACCAAATCTGAAAGAAACGTCTGGACTTTCAGTTTCATGGCTTGCTTAGCCTTGTTAATTAGCAAATAGAGCATGAAAAATGCACTGGGGTTGTATGTGTCTGAAGGAAAGCTTGGCACCCACCCAGCAAAGCCTCTCCTCCCACTGGCTTCTGCAGGGAGTTTTGTTATGTCTCACCATGACCTCATGCTGCTGTAGCCAGCATGTTAAAGCTGGAAAGGGAGAGGGGAGAAGAAATCAGCTCTTAAACACACAACTGGATGAGAATAAATAGAATTCAGCAGGTTGTGCATCAGCAAATTGGTTCCTTCTGTGCTTTTGCCCTGCTCTGGGGTTGTTTTGTGTCCATGAGGCAAGAAGATTGATTGGGCTCTTAATTTAAAGCTAGGATCACCTGTCTTGTCCCTTGAGTGTTTCACTTGGTGCTCTACAAAAGTTCATCTTCCAGAAAGGAGAGCTGGACAAATCCTGCTCACAAAGGCTCTGTGTTGTGGTCAGTGAAGCTTCTTTCCAAGGCTACAGCTCCTGGTTATGGCAAGGATTTCTGAACCTGGAGGGATCATGGTTTCTTGGTTTTCCTCAATGTGTAGTCTAGTTAATCACAGAATATTATCCTTCATTCCTTCCTCTAATGACCAGGTGACTGCTGTCCTGGAAAATACAATCCTTGCTGGATTGTTACTGAATGTTGGCAGAGAAGTTGTCCCATCCCAGAGGCAGTTGTGGGGTTTTTTTTGTGCCTGTAGTTGAAGAAAGCAGTTCCTATATTAATATGAAATGTGCTCAAGGATCCTCACAGGAGAAAGAAATACAGAAAGAATGAATGTGTGACATGGCCCTGTGGAGGTGGCAAGGTGCTTGCTGTATGCAAAGATGCTGCCAAGGGCACAGAAGGAAATTACTCCTTCACTGAAACATTTTCCTGACCAACAGTTGTTTTTTAGGAGCTTCAAGAGCCAAGCCTATTAATTGGTCTATTTTCTTCCATGAGGTTCAGGTGACCTCTGTGAGTACTGTTCAGCTGTTCCCCAATTAACATTTTCCTCTTTTGCCATGGATAAATTCCACTACTTTGTGCTTTAGTAGCTCTGAAGAGCTTGCACCTCATCCTGGAGAAACTCTACTCAGAAAATTGCCAGCATGGTGTGTGTTGGGGGAAGCTAAGCCCTCAAAAATGTGACAACAGGTGATAGAGAAGAAAGTGCTTTGGTGTTGCAGACATCTAATTTCTTCAACCTGGTGCCCACTGTGCCATGCAAGATCACCTCTCAGTTTCTGCTCTCACAGATGTGTCCAGTGGGATATAGTTACCAGGTGGAGTCTTTTCTTTCCCCTGCAAATGTTTTCTTTGGCTCCAGTGGTGCAGTTTGTCTGGAAGCAGTGTTCACCTGGAAGACCTTGACTGAAGCAGAGCCTGAATAGAATCTGAGAGTGTTTATGGCTGGAAGGGAGCTCCAAAGGGCATCTAGTGCAGCCCCCCTGCAGGGAGCAGGGACACCCTCAACTAGCCCAGGCTGCTCAGAGCCTTGGCCAACCTCACCTGGAATATCTCAAGGTGCTTTGGTGCCTCAACCCCCTCCCTGGGGAGCCTGTTCCACTGCTCCACCTCCCTCAAGGGCAAGAACTTCTTCCTGAGCACAGCTACCCATGGATGTTCAATCAAGGCCTTTCAGCATCAAGGAGGTTCTATGTGGAGGCTTCCTTGGGAAGTCTTATTTGAAAGATAAATTGTACACTACCAAGCTTACCTTTCTTGCTTTATGGCTGTGATGAGGAGAGATTTCATTCAAAGTGGCTGCACAGCACTGGGGATTTCACACCCATCATTAGAAGCAGTTTAGTGTGTGTGGTGACAGTTATCATTAGTGGTATAATTTTATTTTGTGAGGAGGAGAGTTTCCTGCTTTCTTGCAGCCCTCTCAAGGGATGGCTGGTGTATTAATTTGCTCTATTGCCTCCTGGCTGTTCCCAGGCTGTTTTTCCCTCTTCATCATGGAATTTTTAATGGCTCTGCTGCCTCCTGGGAGGCATGCAAGGAAGAGTACCTCAGGGATCTCTTCCTTTTTTCACATGCCTATAATTACTCTCCTTTAAGAGTACAAAGCATTTGCTAATCATGTCTTGTCTATTAAGGTTTCAGCTTCATGATGCAGGCTGGTAAAAGCAAGCAAGTAGAGACTTGCATGGACAACCCAAGTGATCCTTCACCTTCTGGAAGAAAGAAGTGATCTGAACAGAATATTCTTCTGGAAAAAAAAACTCCTACCTAAGATTTTTTTACAGAATCAAGTGGAGTATTTTACTAGATGAGTGCTCATCTCCTAGTAAAGTGCCAGTTGCTCCATACCCTGGATTTGGAGGTGCTGCTAGAGTGAAAAGGCTCAAATTCTAGTTCCAGATCTACAAGTATGATTGTCAAAGTAAATCTTTCTCTTCTGTGCAGAGCTCCTGACATGACTGCCTCTTGCCCACAATGTCAAGCCTCTCCTGAGGCAGCTGGAGGAGTGAACAGATGTTCACCAGCTCAAGCTTTCCCACTTGACCAGGACAAGATGCAGATCATTCTGCATCACCATCCACACATCATCTTCCTGGAAATGTGGGCATCCTTCTCTTACTTATTTTTTTTTTAAACACTTTTTTTTTTCCATTTAGTTGGAGCACTTTCATGTCTTCCTAAAGACATTCCAGTTGGGGATATAACTGAATTCTTCTGACAGGCATGCAGTGAGCAACAGCTATCAACCTAGTGTCACATGCAGTGTTTGATGCTCTCATTTTGGTGAATGAATTCTCAGGAGTGAAAAAGAAATTCCCCTTGGCTTTAGAATTTTATTGACTTGCTGTTGCTTTCTTTGCATGTTGCCATGATCAAATCCATGTACTCAGCAGGTCTGGTGATTATTTTAGAGCTATTAGAGGAGGTAGAACTCTGCTTTTACTCTTAATTTTGTGAAGCCACCATTAACAGCCTCAGGTAACACCTCAGGGCTTAAAGAGGCTTTTATTTGACCTGTGTTTGCTGGGATTATAGCATCACAACAGCAACATTTGGGTTGTGTGGAGCTTTAGTTGCAGTATCCTTCTTAGAAAGCTGTCTCTGAACATGGACCTCACAGAATGTGAAGTGCTGTTAAGAACAAGAGACCAATCCATATTTCCTGGATAATTCCTCTAGCTTGTGATTTTAAAAATAAACAAATAGAATCATCACTGTCAGAAACAATATAGATTTTTATTTTTTTTCCATCTAAACCCATTTTTTCTATACATGTGTAATTTTTTATTCCCTAACTCCTGGCAGTGAGAGGCTTCAGTGGGAGGTGAATATATTGCAGCCATCACTGTAGCTGCACTTTGGACCTTGCTTTCTCTCAGGTGTTTTCTGCTTTTTCTCTTCCCAGGTTAGAATTTCAATCCTCTCTAGATTATCAACTAAATTTTCATCTTAGTCTCTGATCACCTGGAAGATCCAACTGTGACTGAGCACTGCAACTTGTTTTTCCTGGGATCAACCAGCCACAGTGCCAAATGAACCAGGCAGTTATTTGTGCATCATTATTTGTGCAATTTGGAATAAAAAAGCCTAGCAGAAGAGATTGAAAGCCAGTAACAGAGTCAACACCATCCTAGATTCTCACTTTAGGTCCAGGTCTTTCATCCCACAAAGCTCTGTCCCTCAGACCTCTTCAAAGAGAGACTTGGGACAGTCCATGAATGTAGGTTTGCTCTCATTCTGTCACCCCAGTTTTATTCTGCTTCACAGCCATTTAAAAACTCTTTAGGAGAGTTGTTAAAATTCATCTTTGACAGCCAAACTGATTCAGAGTTACAGCCTGTGAGATTCTCACAACTGATAGTTGAGCCCATCCACTGCAATGTTGTGTGCTGTGCATACCCATCACTTTCCTGGTGCTGGTGTTTCTAGGAGTCTGCTCTTAAATTGAGATTCACCAATTCTTTTATTGATACAGCACCTGTTTTCAAGCTAGTGATGAGAAATTGAGCTTGAAAAATGTGATATCTACCCCAAAAAAATTCATATTTAACATATTATGCCTCAGACACTCGTGTAGTCCATGTCTTAATGAGGACTGTCCATCCCTGTGTGCATTCTTCTTCTGCTTCTCTCTCTCCCAAGTTCCCCACCACCTGGAGATTCCCTGTATGCAGATTTATGGTGCTCATAAAATGCACCAGGCACTTGAAAATGACACTTTTACCACCAGGTCAGTCAGAGCCTGTGAGTAATCAATAAGTTGCTGATTTACTAACTGAGGTGTGTGATCAATAAGGGATAAACCTGAATGAAATACATGTTGCAGAGACAATTTATGACCTCTGAGCCTTTGTGTGTTAGAGGCATGGCTGCTAGATGCAGTGTCCTTATTATTAGTCTCCAGCTGGAGTATGAGTTGCCTTTAGTTTCACTACAAGAAGAAATTTGGAGATTCTTATATTAGGTGAGGTTTTTTTGATTATTTGCTTTTTTTGTTTTGTTGTGTTGTCTGTTTTTTTTTACCTCTGTAATTGGATGTGGTTTGAGCATGGAGCTGAGAGCCAGGAGCTCTTAGTCAAAATCTAGCTGTGACATTTGTGAACTGGGAAAAACTGCATCAAGTCTCTTGGAAAACCTCTTTCCTAGTCTGCAGTGATTTTTTTTCTTTACCAAGGATCATCTGGCTAATGTTGGTGTGAGTTCATAAAATTAAAAAGGGAACCTTATTATGTGATAAAATGAGTTAATTATGATATAATATTATATAGTCTTCTAGTTACTCATCTGACACTGATGCAAAATGAAAAGCTAAAGTCCTATTTGATTGAAACTGTCTTTTCCTTGGGCTATGTGTGCCTAGATATTTCAGAATATATGGTAGAACTGTGCTAAAATCTTATATAGCCACTCATAATCATGTAATATTGGACTGTAGTTCATGTCACTGCTTGATCACATCTGTATTTATGCAGAGTTCTTTTCAAGTTAATACAAACCTTTAAAGGCTAGGACATAATTATTCTTCTGAACAGTTTTTGTGTGTGAGTTCTTAAAATAAATGGGAGCAGAATTATATATTAACTATGAATGTGAGCAAAATTCCCTGAGAAACTTTTCATTTTGTTTTGCTGACTAGTTAAGAAGCTGATGGGAATGTGGGAGCTGGAGGGTGTTTGGCCAGAGTCTTACAGGAGAGTGGAGCAGAGTTTGATTTGGTTTCTTTTCTTTATAGGCAAGCAAATGTACACCTGGGACCCCCATGTTCAAGGGACATCAAGAGGAAAAGAAAGCCAGCTGCAGCCTCCATGTCCAGCCCAACATCAGGTAACCTGGATTTACCTGTTTGCCAGCATTTATAAAGTTGTGTCCCTCTTGTGACAGTTCCAGGGTTGGTCAAAAATGGCATTAGGTGAGCCAAAAATGGCACTAGATGGTCAAAAATGGCATTGGGTGGGTCAAAAATGGCATTAGATGGTCAAAAATGGCACTAGGTGGGCCAAAAATGGCATTAGATGGGTCAAAAATGGCATTAGATGGTCAAAAATGGCATTAGGTGGGTCAAAAATGGCATTAGGTGGGTCAAAAATGGCATTAGGTGGGTCAAAAATGGCATTAGGTGGGTCAAAAATGGCATTAGGTGGGTCAAAAATGGCATTAGGTGAGTCAAAAATGGCATTACATAGTAAAAAAATGGCATTAGGTGAGTCAAAAATGGCATTAGGTGGGTCAAAAATGGCACTAGGTGAGTCAAAAATGGCATTACATAGTAAAAGAAAGGCATTAGGTGAGTGAAAAGTGGCACTAGGTGGGCCAAAAGTGGCATTCCATGAGTCAAAAATGGCATTAGGTGGGTCAAAAATGGCATGTCCACTGGGTGAGACCACTTATTCACTGGGAATTCTTAATCTTGTGGGTGAAATTAGCTTTATTTGTCTTGCTCTGAGGTTGCAGGGATTCTTTTCTTGTGGCATATTTCTGATTGATTGCTCCCTGAGCCTGATATGTTTAAGGAGAGGAGACAGGTTAGGTGTGAACTCTGTAGAGCAGGGTTCATGTTTGCACTTGATGATCCCAAGGAGCTTTTCCAACCTGAATGATTCTATGAAGAACTGAAGCTGGGGTTGGACTGAATGATCTTCCAGGTCCCTTCCAACCCCTAATATCTGTGCTTATGGTTGGCATGTCACTGCAGGTACCCAGCATGCTGAATTCCCTCCCCTTTATGTAGCTCCTTAGGTGAGTGCTGAATTCCCTCCCCTTGATATAGCTCCTTAGGTGAGCTCAGCTGCTCTTGTCTCACTTGTTGACCAGGTCCTGCTTCAGTGATCTCCTTTTTTGCAACCCAAGTGCCCCGTGGAGGTGAAGGACACAGCCTGAGCTGGCTCCATCAGTCAGCACAACTAATGGGCTTGCTCTGCTGAACATCAGGCCATCTCAAGATTCCACCTTTTTATTTTTTTTTTTTTCCAGGGATGAGTGATGAAGGGGGGGCTGGTTCTGCTTTGCTTCTGTATTAATACACATCAGGGGCCAGCTCCCAGCACTAAATCACCCCTCTGCATACATCTGTTATCAGACTCCTCACCACTGTGATGAACAAGACTGCAGATAGAGGCTTCCTCGTGTCATCCTTTATAGGATTTTCCTAAAAGAATAAATAGCTCAAATCTCTGCCAACACTCTCCCCTGTCACTGTGATGAATTTAGCTTCTTTCTTAAACATGCAGCTACAAATCTTCCCCTGTCACTTCATTCCCCCCCCCCCTCCACCATCAGGAGAAAGTTTTGAGTTGAATTTAGCTAAAATCAGAGGATGCTAATAAAAGGTGTGTGAGATGTGGGTGCCATCTTCCTTCCAGCTGCTGTTTGGGAGCCAAGCAAACTCAGTTTATTCCACTTTTTCCTAGATACTTTAACAGATGTGAGTGTTTGGGTTCTGGTAAAGCATCTTTTGTCACAGACTCTTGTGTGAACATTAAAAAAGACACACTCCTGTAGCAGAAGTACCATTATTTATAGTGCTATTATATGTTATTATTATTATATAGTGCTATTATTTAAGTTATTATTATATAGTGCTATTGCTTAAGTTGTTATTATTATTATATAGTGCTATTACTTAAGTTATTATTATTNTATAGTTGAAGTATTAACATTCTGATATTTATATCTGTAAACTTTATATCTGTTATCTGTTTTTTGAAGCTAACTGTCCTAAAAATCATAACTGAGTTATTTGTAAAAGAATAGCAGTTTGGAAAATGGCATTGGAAACAATGGTTCTATTAAGAAAATGAGAATAAATTCCAATGTAGCTTAGTAAGTAGCTTCTTATAATATCCTTCTTTATCATATTGGGTATATGTGGAGGTTCATGATGCTGCCTTTGTCTAAGGAACTTGGAGTTCTGAATATCAGAATTATGAAGGCAAGGGTATTAATACTATATTTAAAAGGAATTTGACAGTGGGACATGAAGGCACTTGATAAATAATACCTTTATATAGGAAATTGTAAGTATGAGATGTTTGCCATGAAGTTGCTTGTTCTAACTTTATATTTTTTCCATTTTTTTCTCTTCCTCTGTTACCCTTTTCCTGCAATTTTATATTCCAGCAACTTTACCTGTCCACATGGATGCAGCAGACTCTGAGCTCCCAGCAACACCCTTCCTGAGATCCCAGAACTCTGAGTGGAAAACACCAGCCCCTGAAAAAGCCTCCAGCAGCTTTTTTAAAATGCCACCAGACAAGAGCCCTGGATACAGCTCAAAGGAAGCATTGCAACTGTAAAAGAAAAAAAAAAAAGCTTGCTGGATTTTAGAAGTGTTTGGTGTGTTGTCTTAACCAAATCCCTTGTTTGGCAGTAATGGTACCCTCAGTGTTGGTGTGTGATGCCACCCCAGACTGTTCTATGTGCCTAAATCATGATCAATCTGTCTTGAAACCAAGGTAATCCAAGCTGGGACTGCAGTGGCATCTAAAAATGTTCTTGCTGTTGCTGTATTTATTATGTATTCATCTTTTTCTCTGATACCAGCTCATATCTGCTGTGTCATGGACAGATTCTTGGGAGGTTTCAGCTCTTTGTTCACCCCTGGGTCATGGTGGTTGAGCATTATGGTGGTTTCTGGCTCAAAGAGCAGGGCTTGGCCATTCAGAATATTCAGTGTATTAATTAAAAAATGACTGTTAGCCTTTCTAAAGGATGCTTGGTGTTGAAGTGAAAATGCAGCCAAAAAAAAACCATTTCAAGTATCACCTAAATTCAGAGTATTCTGGGTATTTATTAGTCCACTTCTCTCTCAGCTTTTTCCCTCTCCAAAAAGTATTATCTGCTGGATCTACTGGAGGTGACTCTGCTTTACTCTGCAGCATACACAAAAGATGGATGCTTCTCTCTTCATGGCACTCTTGCTTGGTCCCCTGTTACCTTCTGTGTGTGAGAATATATGGATAGTGATTTATTTTATTTTATTTTTGCATTGTTCATCACACTCTGCTTACTTGAATTATTCCAGAGCTTATTTTGGGCTGGATTTTTAGAATATACACNGAAAATAATCTGAGTTCTGATATTTTTTTTCCCCTGTTACCTTCTGTGTGTGAGAATATATGGATAGTGATTTATTTTATTTTATTTTTGCATTGTTCATCACACTCTGCTTACTTGAATTATTCCAGAGCTTATTTTGGGCTGGATTTTTAGAATATACACCTGCAAAGCATCAACAGTTGGCCTTATGGCTCCTGAAGTCCTTTAAAAATAAGAATATATGTGTGCATAAACCTCTTTTTGCTTTCCTTGGTGGGTGGAGCTTTCAGACAGGACCCTTTGAGCTTCTAAAATTGATGTTGAGTGTGGAGATACAGTCAACACTGTTAAGCAGATAAAATTTGCATGTTTTTAGTGTTTTTTGCAGTGTTCTGCTCTCCCTTATAAATTAAAAAGCTGAGGGACAGATTTGATTGTGAGGATATAAAGCTGTGATTTCTATTGAATTCTGTATTAAAATGTTAAATGGTCATAAATACACAACCCAAAAGGTGGAATGACTCACTAAATTCATAGATTCATAGATAAATAAATATAAATCATGATTGCCAAACAGCTACACTACAGACATGCTGTGTCTGATCCCCTAATACCTACTTATTCTTCAAGGGAGATCCAAATTAGATTTAGATTTCCCAGCCCAAGCAACCTGTCAGATCTGGCCATGTAAATCCCTCTCAGAACTTGGTTTTTCTGGGGTTATTTTATTTTTTGGTGGTCAAAAAGGAGAAACAGGGAAAGCCTTTTTTACCTTGCTGAACAAGTCCCTCCAGCAAGGCTAATTTGGATTACAGGACAAAGCTGTAAGGTTTTTGTGTTTTCCTTGTTGCTCCAGGGTATTTATAAAAATTCTTCAGACTTCAGCAGCTTGATACAGATTTGAATATTTGTAGCATTCTTAAATTAATGAACTAGGTCCATTTTTTTTTTTGGTCCTTTTTTTTTTTT
>VYZU01003124.1:44684-56896 GCA_013401355.1 Ceyx cyanopectus
AAATATATATAAGAATAAATATATATATTTATATATATATATGGAAGATACCCACTTGTAGGAGTGGCCTTTCAGCAGCCTGTCACCTGAAGGAGCAATGATAGGTTTCTCCAAGTGGAAGAGTCTCCTACACCCACCTGAAAGGAGTTGGCATGACAGGAGGAAGCAATTTTTTTGCTAGTGTCTGCTCTAACATTAGAGAGCAGTGAATTTTCAGCTTTCAAGTACATTTTGCTGCACCTTTGGTTCAAAATGAATGTAAAAAATTCCAGTGATGGATTATTGCCATATTTTAATTGTTGCTTCAGATCTCAAATCCTGGACCTGAAACCATTGAATTTTCTCTTTGCTACCCCAGCCAGTCAGCCAAGGCTGCCATCAGTTGTGTTTAGTTTCTCCTTCATGTCCCAGAGGGCTCAACTAGAAATAATTCACAAGCAGGGCTTTTAAAAACCAAAAATGCATGTCCCAGATGTTTTGTGGTGATGAAATTTGGTAGAGATTGAACTCTGGCTCCTTCAGACTCTATTTTGGGCTAATGTGTAAATAAGATTCTTGTATTCCTGTCTTAAACACAACTTGTATTCCCTGAATCAGGCTTTTGCAGAATCTTTGTTCTGATGATAGAAACTGGAAATAAATCAATATATGAAAGAAGTGTTTTCTCTGATAAACTGAGTTGAGAGTGGGAGGAGAAGTTTCACTGACATCCAACTAGATTTCCAGTATTGGAAAGTAAAATTAATCTGCATGCTTCCTGGTGGATAAACTGTAACCTAAAGGTCTTTAGGGAGTTACTTTGCTTTTCTTATTTTGAATTGTAAACTTGAGTGAAGAATTTCAGGTCATTTATCATGTCCAGTCTTGGGGGTTTTTGTTTGTTGTTTTTTTTTCAATGATTTTGTTTCCCAGTTTGTCATGACATTGGCTCTGGACAAATGTGATGCTCCCTGTTTGGAATTTGGAATAATTCCAGGGTTTCTTAAGTAGCCTTTCACTTCTAATTTTCCTCTCTCATCTGCAAGCCCCAGTTGTGAGGACTGGGAAGTGTTTTTGGTGCCATGTGTTGATTTTTGTTGGGAATAGAGCTCTTAATATCTTCTTAATATGGGAAGTGCTCAGATTTGGCAAACATCATCAGCTATGGGTAACAAAAATGCAGCTATCTAAATATCATTATCAGCTGATTCAGTCTTCTGACTGCATTTTTTTTCTGGAGGAATGAAGCATTTAATTTGATAACTGGAGACATTTCTATACAAATAAAAAAGCTGAATGGTTCTTATACACAAGGTCTTAATTTTACACACAAGGGCTGAGGATTTCTCAATTCACTTTGAGTAGCTGATGGTAAATTCAATTAGCAGGTCTGTGTTGGCTTTTGCTATTTTGATCTTTTTCAGACTGCTTGTTTCATGCTTTTCCAGCTTGGAAAATCAACTGAAACTACATAATACAAGTAGACCTGCTACATACTAATGGAGGACTTTCCACATCAAAATAAAGGGTATTTGAAACCTCAGGGTACAAGATTTGTTCTCTACTGAAGTAAAGCAGTTTTCCAATAAAAGCAGATACCTGATAATAATTGTTTAATGCAACTTAATATAAAGTTTCAAAAATGCTAAAGGACATTAATTTATTTCTAGTAGAGGAGCAACAGGGAGGTGCCTGAAGATGAGAGCAAGAGCAGATCTTAGGAGTTGCTGCCATGAGGCAGATAAAACACATGGAATTTGCAAAACACACTTTTTTTGGGGAAATTTTACTTTGAGAAGTGAGCCAGCTTCTTCCTCACAGGCTGCCTGGAGTGCCAGTGATGGCAAACCAGTGGTTCTGCTAAACTATTGCCAGCACTGACATGATGGTTCTCTGGTTAATTCTGTCATCCCCTTCCTGAGAGGTTCCCCAACATTGCCTTAGGACTTTGCTTCACCAGAAACATCAATTCCCATTTGGAGAAAGCAAGAGGTGAAGACATTCCTAATGCTGAGTGTGGTGAGTTGAAGTCCAGTGGTTTTTTTATTCCTTTCTGTCCAGTGTCACCATGAAAGAAGCCTGTGCAAACTGCACAGCATCCAGACTCCACTCTGAATAGGGAAGAAGTAATTTCTTAGTGTCTTCAGGGTATCTCCTGCTCTGGCAGCTTAGAATGTTAATGAATTTATTTATGTGCTCAGAATCTAGATGTTGCCCTTACCCTTATTTTATAGATGGGGAGTTTAAGTCAGAACGACTGAAGCAAAACTCAGGAGTTACCTCTGAATTTTGGGGTGCTCAAGATGAGATTTATTTTTTTTTTTAGGATCAAGTCATGCTTCCTGAGATCCAGATTTAGCCTGGATCTGAGGAAGAAGTTGTTTCCCTTGAGGGTGGTGGCTCAGTGGCACAGGCTCCCCAGGGAGGTGGTTGAGTGGTTAAGTGAAAACTTTACGAGTGTTATGGGGCAAACCTGTGAAAGGCTTGTGAAATTGCCTCCCTAAAAGCCTTGTCTTTCTGTGTCTCTGCACGAGTGAGGCACAAATACAATTCCAAGAGGCTGTTCATTCAGTGGCTCAGTCACCAGGCAGGCTGGTGGCAGTCAGTCAGATCCTGAGCAGGGGGCCATTCAGTGATTAACTGATCCTGCTTTATGAATGGCCACATCTCTTGGCTCAGATGTTCTTTTGGCTGCTGAGAGAACAGGGCCAGGCAACTCCATCCCTCTGTTTGCAATTAGTGTTTGTTATTAAATGCTGACAGTGTTCTCTCTCCTCTCATGTATCTGGTCTTTGTTTATGCACTGGATGTTGGCGCAGGCTTCCATGCTGTAATGTCTTGCATTAGCTGCAGTTGAAAGGAGTCCAAGGAGCAGTGTGATTTGAGGAGGACAGGAGAGTGGCTTGGCACCAAAAGAGCAGGAGCAATTCTGAGGGAAGGATGAAAATGGGTTTAGTTAAGTGGGAGGCTGGCAAGGAGCAAGGAGCAATGAATCCGTGCACATCTCTGCTCTCAAATGTGGTGCCAAATGCTCTGAGGGGAATGAGGAAAAGGTAGGAAGCTGAGATGGTCTTGGAAAAGGCTTGGGAGAGGATGATTTTGGCAGATGTGGATAGTGGTAGGACCTAAAGGAGAGTGCAGTTGCTGGAGATCACTGTAAGGTTAGAGGTATGTAGAGAAGTGATAGAAGAACTCTGTCTATGGAGGAGGAAGACATTAAAAGCAGAGAGAAAAAATTATCTTCTAGGTCCCTTCCAATCCCTAATATTCTGTGAATGGGGAAAAAAAAAAAGTCATTTCTGGATCTCCATCTTATTTGCAGGGCATCAGGAGGTGTGAAAGACAAGAGAATGGCACCAGTCCTCCCATGGAGAAGGACACTTAGCCCAGTGTGGGGGGTTTGCACAGCACCTAGGAGGTCTAAGATGCAACATCTAGGCTAAACACTGTGTAGGTGAAAAGGCTGCAGCTCCCTTCTCCTCTCTGCAATTGCCAGCACCAAGCAGCCTTGAGTTGGCCATTTGGGAGGTCTTTTGTCTGTGTGAAACTTCCAGTTCTCATCAGAACAGGAGAAAAGAAGCCAGGATCTACAAGGGACAGATATGGTTTGGTTATGAGAGGGCAGCACTTTTAAGAACTCTTTTTCTTCTGTAGCCCATCTGCTCAGAATGTCTGCAAGAAGTCAATCTGAAATGAGTCAATTTTTCTTCCCTTAAGACCTGGGTACCACCTCTGCCACTTGTCTCCTTCTCCAGCCCTTTCAATAATGGGATGAAACATTAATTAGGAATAAACAACGCAGCTTCTTGGAGTGTTAGTTGAGGCTTGGTCAAGTTTCTTCATGCAGTGGGGATAGACAGGGTGCCAAGACTCCAGGTTTACCTCCATGGGATGCACCCAGTCTGTCAGCCTGACTGGTCACAGACTGGTTTGACCCATCTGAGCCATTTGGTGGTTGCACAAACTAGAGTCTTGATTTTTCACTGATCACCAGGATTGGAGTGGGACGAGCAGCCTTATCAGGTACTAATTGTGTGTGCAACTTCCCCTCTGCACGTTGGCATTTTGTCCTGTGAATATTTAGCTGGATTCTCTGCAAACTTCCACTCCAGAGTACCTTTGACAGCAAAGCTGACTGCTGCTAAATAGTGACAATATTTTGGATGCGTAACTCTGTTAATTCAGAGCTCATTTGTTGGAGCAATTTGAGGTCCTCATCACCAGAAAGATACCTTGCTTCAGTCATCTAGCCCAGTTGGAGTGAACATCTTTTGCTTTTCCCAGGCCTGTCTTAATCTTCCCTGGTCTTCCCGTGCTGCTCTGCCACTGTTCCTTGGCCATAACCCCCATTCAGGTGTGGCTGTTTAAAAGCAATCTCTGTCAACATTCGTCATTCATCTGGTTGGATTTTTATTTATAAAAGCAAGAGAGAGAGAGAAGGAGAAGGGAACAGCAGCAGTAGCAGGGCAATTGCAGATGAATAATGAAAGGATTCATCACAGCCATATGAGGATATATATATTTTTTGCAGCCAAGCGAGACGGATTCCCATCACAGCTCGGGGACTCGTTCCACACAACCACTCATCTTTCATGCTGGAGGGGGAAGGGAAAGGTGGAGACAGTATCATTATGGATGTAACTGGGCTCTGAAGTGACTAGTCAAGGTTGCTGCTTCAGTCACAAGGAAGCTGCACACGGGAGTTTTCTCTCCACCAGATGTTAGTGCCTTGGTGAAGTGTTTTGCCTTCTACAGCGAGTTTGCAACTTGGAGGAGGGAGGTTTAGGGCTTGGTGATGAGGACAGTTAGTAAGCAGTCAAAGCACTCAAGAAGGACAAGATGACCAAGTGAGGATTTCACAGAAGGGACAGGCATCTCAGAAGAGGGACACAATGCAGGTCATAGAATGGTTAGGGCTGGAAGGGAGCTCCAAAGGGCATCTAGTGCAGCCCCCTACAGGGAGCAGGGACACCCTCAACTAGCCCAGGCTGCTCAGAGCCTTGGCCAACCTCCCCTGCAATAGCTCCAGGGATGGGGCCTCAACCACCTCCCTGGGGAGCCTGTGCCACTGAGCCACCACCCTCAAGGGCAACAACTTCTTCCTGATGCAGGTGTCACTCTTTCTCACCTTCATGTCTCTCGAGCCCACCATGAAGTTCACTGTCATGCCAACAAACAACTCTTGGCTTGCCCTGCTCTGCCTGCCTTTAAAAACCCATCTGCCCTGTTGGGCACAGGTTCTTCTTGTTCAATTTTAATAAGTGAGGTGCAATAGGAAGAAGCTTCTATATGAGGTGCTTATTCATTCCCAAAAGATAACAATTTTTCAGCCATGATAGATCTCAATTAATTTGTTTTCAAATTATGTTTTTATTGACTCCTTGCAATGCCTAATTTAGGACCTCCACATCTGTCTAGCCTCCTTCGCTTTCTTCAAATGCTCCCAACAAAAGCCAGGAGCTATCCAAAAAGTATTTTTTCCCTATTTTCCAGATGTGATGGTTGTCACTGCATTGTGTTGCAGGTTGCAGTTTCTCCCTGTGTATCCACTCATACAGCCAGTAGAACCATGGCACAAGATTAAATATTAAAGATGGCATCCAAACCTCTATCATAGGATATAAATGAGATATTTCACATTTAAATATTTTTTTAAAAAATTTATTTATTTTATTTTAGCCTCTAACAGTCCATAAAATATTGCAGGCAAGAATTTCTCTTGCTGAAGGCTTGTGATGCAGCAGCATAGAGACTTTTACAGGAGCTGTCTCCTTCCAGCCGTGTAGACTCTTCTCAATTGGGAATATTTAACACCCTATTAGTTTCTGATGTGTTCTTTAATATATTGGTGATCTCAGTGTTCTCTGAGAGGCCTCAAATTATAAGGTTATATCCAGGTGCAGGTTTGCATAACCTGCTTTGAAATGCTTCACTCCATCTCATGCATACTTGGGTTATTTTAGAGTGTGCTGGAAAAATCTGCCCAGTGTCCAGTTAGTGGTGGTTCCTATAGGCAGGAAGATGAGTAACCAAGATAAGAGGTAGATGTGTTTGGAGTAGAGATCTAGCTGGAGTAGAGTTGACACACTGGAGATATCATCAGACAAATATGATCTGGATTGAAAGATGAACAATTTTATTTGGTTTTTTACTTTTATCTTACCCTATTGTTCACCTTATTTGGATTTTTGGACACAGAAGTCAGTGGTGATGTCAGGGGCACAGAGCAGTTGAATGTTACTTTCCCTGGCTCTACAGTGGCACAAAACAACAAATATTGGCTCAGTTCTTATGGTCTGTGGTGGTCATGGTGGCCTGTGGGCTTAGCTCAACTAGGACAGAAATGGAGTTATGTTGAAAATTGAGTTATGTTGAAAAAGCATTTGGACTCAAGAAACCTCTTAAGGACAGAAGGTGTGGAATATCCACAAAGATCTGGTCCTCCACAAAGTGACTTATATATTTAATTCAAGAGCAGATATCCCAGGTTCAGAACCAGCTCTTTCAGACAAGTTACCAAAAAACCACAGATCTGACACTTTCAACTTGAATACACAATATTAAATTAAAACACTATTTTTGTTTTAATATTTTGAGACCAAAAGCTAATTGTCCCCAGTTGCTATTAATGGAAGTTACCCTCCTTCATTAGCCTTTTTTTTCTCTTGGAAATCACTGGAGTCTAGAGGATGATTCGATGGCTGGGTTCTGGATGTCTCATCAGAAACCAAGACATGCTGAGGACAGTGAGGATGGATCATCTCAGCACGAGATGAAAACCTGCTTAAAGGTGCCTGTGCTGTATCCTTTTTAAGGATAGGTAGATTTTCCTCCTCAGTATCTGGAATTTTTCAGAGATGCTGAATTTTGCATTGAAATTTCAGGGAACAAAAGTGTCACCTACAGGGTTAGTTGAGTCTTACCAAATACTCTAGCTCTCCTAGATGGTCTCTTGCTGATCTGAACCAGAGACTTCAACAAGACTGTGTAAACAAGGAGTCCTAACGTGTTACCTGTCACTCTATATTTCCATGTTCACCTTAGGAGGGTGTTGAGGAGAGGGATCTGGGCTGCTTAGTTTGACCTTGCTTTTTACATTTTTTTTCCCCCTCGCTGTTTGTTTTGGTTTGGTTTTCTTTGATTCTCTTTGCACGTGCCTCTAATTGCTCTTGAAAAGAAGGGACACTTAAAAGAAGACGTTAAGGTGAAATGAAGCCATAACTGTGACTGGAGGCTTTTATTAAGTGTGGCAAAGTTCCCTGGGCTGCGTAGAAATTGTTTATTGATTTTGGTATGGCTGGGTGCTCCGGAGTAATCGCCCGCAGAGCTGCTGGAGACAGAGCAGAGTGTTTGGCCAGGTCTCTGCTGCCTCCTGCCCCTGCCTGCTCTTCCTCCTCCATGGAGTGAGTGTGAGGAGGATGGAGCCAGACTCTGCTCATGACAGCACAAGAGGCAATGGGAGTCAGTTGGAGCACAAGAGGTTGAGGGGAAACACAAGGAAAAACTTGTTCCCAGGGAGGGTGGCAGAGCCTGGCAGGGGCTGCCCAGGGAGGTTGTGGAGTCTCCTGCTCTGGAGACATTCCAGGCCCCCCTGGATCTGTTCCTGGGTGCCTTGGTCTAGGTGCCCCTGCTCTGGCAGGGGGGTTGGACTAGATGATCTTCTAGCTCCCTTCCAACCCCTGACATTCTGCCTGTGCTGGTGGTCTCCTCTTTAACCCCTAAATGAGCAGCCACAGCTGGATAAATCTTCTCGTGGCTGGTTCCTGCAGCCTAGTGCTGGGATCTGCCCTGCTGCCCCAGTGAAGGAATATGGTAAGGGAGGAGAAAATGTGTGTTGCTTTGGAACATATTTATCATACAAGAGAGTGTGGTACTGCTGAAACTTCCCAGAATTCTGAGACGTTGCACAGCTCATGATACCTCCTCTTCTACAGGCAAGGTACTGGGAAAGTTTGATCTTCTTTCTGGCATTCAGAGTGCTTTTTTCTACCTCCTGGTAGCACAGGTTGGTTTAATCTCCTTCCTTCTACAGAAAGCTTCAGAGGCCTGCAGTAGTATGGGCATTAGGTAAGTGATACTCTGAGGTCAATCTCCATGTGGTGAGAAAAAGAGGATTTTTCTACCTGCTACAATCTTAGCTGTACTATAAATGTTTGTTGGTAGAAGATGATACAACAAACTGGATTCCTTTCTTCATCATATATGAGTGGGGATATGAAGTCAGAGTAAAGGTAAGATCTTCTGTAGCATCACTAGGTGAAAATTTCAGGACATCATCCAGATGCTACCAAGAAGCATTTTCTGATTGGCATGTGCATGATGTTTCTTTAATGAAAAAGCTGATGAAATGTGTATTAGTTTAAAATTTGATTTCCTGAAGGGCGTAATGTTAATGGAAGGCAACATATCTCTCAAAGTGTTGGAAATGTAACAAGAAAAGGTTTGGAAATAGTCTAAAAGAAGATAAATATTTGCATCTACCCAGAGAGTTCTTGGACAAAAATGACACGTGAAGATTTGTGCTACCAACAGCAGTAACAACTTAACCTCTGATCTTTTTGATTTGATTTTTTTTTTTTTTTTACCCCTGTAAAAAAGTTCAACATTTTAACTTCCTATGGAATAAGGATAATTAATTATGCTGATGTTGGTGTGTGTGCTTTGGCTGGGATGTGTAAATGCTGTAACAGAACCTGCATCAGTCTGCACTGATACTTCAAAGCATTTGCTGTGTATGTACATCACGTAAACCTCTGTAATGCTTAGTTGCTTGAATGAACTAAGATGACTGATTTATTGTCTCCCTCTCTCAAAAAAAAAAGAAAAAAGTCTTTTAGTTAAAGCTGCAAAACCTTCTGAGTCCCCTGACTGCAAGTTCTTGCTCATAAGTGCTGTAGCTTACTGCTCCTGTTGCTTGTGTTGGAGATCTTTGAACCCCCACCCTTGGGAAGAACAGACTGGCTTTAAATTCCTCAGTCCTGACTGAAGGAGTTATTTTTAACCTGCTTTGACCTCTGCCTGAGCAGGAATAAAATAGGGATTGGGCAGAATATGACACAAATCAATAGGTTATCCCAACAGATGTGATCTTTGGCACCATTTTGCCTTGGACACTTGCTGCAGTAACAAAGATAAATGGTGATTTGTTAACATTGTGATCTAGGGACTGGGTGGCTCAGTGGATCGTGTGCTGATCTCTGACCCCTGGGTCTCCAGGCTCTGAACATCAAGATGAAATCTCATTCAGATAGTAAAAAAAAATAGTCCACGAGGGTTGGGTGATTTTGGTTCAGTGCTAATCACAGTGCTCCACAAAACAATTCAACAGGGACTGACTAGACAATACCTCCTGGCACAAAATTGTCTGAGAAATAGAGTGGGATCTGCAGCAATAGAGAGCTAGGGATCAGTTACTCCAGG
Organism: Ceyx cyanopectus; assembly: GCA_013401355.1. NCBI lineage: Eukaryota > Metazoa > Chordata > Aves > Coraciiformes > Alcedinidae > Ceyx > Ceyx cyanopectus. The sequence continues at coordinate 54,084 of VYZU01003124.1, forward strand.
TGAAGACTTGCAGTGCTTTTGTGGAGTGGCAGTGGAGCACTTGGAGCTCCTTTTTGTAGCTATCAAAAAGGACTTGCACTGGGGCCAATTGGTGGTGGCTCTCAGTAAATTTGTTTTATGAAAGCAGTAAATTTGTTTTATGAAAGCAACTTCCCTTTCATTTTCTGGGGTGGCTTCTACATGTCTTTTGACCCTTGACTGTTCACTGAAAAATAGCAACGTGGGGGTTTTGGGGAGCTGAGGTGTTGGGAACAACAGATATACCTGGGGTAGCTGTGAACTAGTCATGTCTCCACTTAACCATGTGTGATCTCCACAGAGTTCTGTTGCAGGTCCTGTGTAGAGAGGTGACTCCTGAGATGTTCTCATAAAATAAAAAATATAAAAAAAAATAAAAAAATACTTCAATAGAATTTCTTCCAGGACATCTGCAAGGATTGGTAAGCAGTGTTTGAAGAGAATTCCATGTTTTAACTAATCTTGTGTAAATAGGTGTAATTCCCAGTGTTCTTGTCTTCTTTGGCTGGTGTATCATTCCCCCTGCCATGAGGAGGCAGAATAGCAGCATCTCATTCTGAAGCAGAACCCCTTAACATCAACTTTTTGTCTCTAGGTCACAGATTCATAGGATGTTAGGGGGTGGAAGAGAGAAGGTAGCAGCCTAACAAGACCTACTTTCCACTATATTTTTAGTCTCTGATTTTCTTTTTCCCAGGATAATTCAGGATTAACTGTTTTATTGTTTTGTCCAGGCTGAGATCAAGCTGAAATGGATCTAGAATTCCCTGCCAACAACCCTTTGTCCTTTGCAAATTGAAGTAAGCAAGAATGTTAAAGGGAATATATACATAAAAATTGTTTTGTAGGGTGGCACCAATTCTGACAGGTCCAAGAGGCACTTTCAAAACAAGCTCTGAATGAAGTATTGCTGCTCAGTTCAGTCTGTATTTAGACCAGCTGTCAAATATTGCAGCTGGCTGGTCCTGGGCTGTTACATCATGTGGGAAATGCTGTGTGTGCAAGAGGGTGGATTTCATCAGTAGTACATTGCCAGTCTGTAAAGGTCATGGAAGGGTGATGCACAGCTGGGAAATATAAGGAGAGAAGCTTATCATTTTTTTTTCCCCTTTGATGGCTTTTTGTACCCTGCAGTGTTTTCCAGCCTGACCTCTGCACAGTTGATCTGCCTCTGGATAACAAGGCAGACTTATCTTGCTGCAGCTTCTGGTGTCCACACCTATCTTATCATCTGGTGAGGCAGAGAAGGGAGGTCTGTGGAGAAGAAGGTGCAGGGGGACTTACACTGAAAGGAGACATCCAGTACTTGAAATAGAGCTAGGTGGGACATATAGAAGCATAAAAATTACCACACCAGTTATCTCCCTGATCCCAAATCCTGTTTCCTAGAGGGATTGATGATCTGGAAGAGTGGGATTTGGGGATAAGATTTTTTTTTTTCCTCTTTCTGCTGATATGAATTGGCTTCAGCCTCCAGTTTTGGATATTCTTTGCTTTTTCTCCTAGAAGGTAGATCCAGCTGATGGTGCATTGGCAAGCTCAGGGGTCAGATGCTCCTCAGCTATTATGAGGTTCTTGCAGCAAGTTTGGGCTGCTGTCTGTAAGTGGAGGACTGGAGAGCCCATATAGATCACATCATAATTAAATATGCCTGTCTGATTCTATTTTTAATCCTGCTTAATTTGTATCCTCTATGCTACCTGGTGGAGGTGAGTCCCATGAGTTAATGTGGCTTCATATATTCTATATTCTCCAGGCACTTTTCTGTCCCAGCATTTCCTCTAGGAGGTTTCTCTTGCAAACAGAGATATTGCTACTGCAGAGCACGGGACAGAAATTCCTATCCATTATCACTTAGTATTTCCTTCCTGATGTACTGGAATGAATGCTTTTATTTATTTTTTTTTCCATGCCTTTTTTTTTTTTTTTCCTTGCCACCACTGTAGAGTGAAAGGTCATTTCCATTTAACTGTCTATATTTCCTGTATTCACTTGGAAATTACAGTCTTATAGCAGTGCTGTCTGAAGGCTGATACTGGATTTCACCCACAATTGTCTACCTTTCTATCCAGCTTTGTCACCCTGAGGTTCTCAGCCTGCTTTTAGCTTGGTTAATTTAAACAAGGCTGGCATTTGAAGTTTTCTACAACCTGTTTTTGGTTTCCAGGTCACACATTCAGTAGTCCTAGCACATATCCTGCTGTTGATTTGGTCTCGTTCAGAAGACTCTCCATAATCTTTACTATTTAGCTTCTCATTTTTGACAGAACTTTCACTCCACAGATGTTCACTCCAAGAATGTCTCTGAAAAAAAAAACATTACTTGAAGGTCCACACTGCCAGCTGGTTACCTTGCCAAGATGATTCAGAAGTATCTGGAAAGAAAGAAGTCCAACTGATGTTCCAGAGTGAGTGCACTGACTTACCTGGTGGCTGTAAATGGATTATTATGTCTAGTTTATATGTTTGTAATTAATTAAGATTGTAATTGCAATTCCATCTTGCATGGGTATAAGGATTAGGCCCTTGAATGAGTGAATCAGGGAGACTTTCTTCAGTGTGGTATTTTATTCTTCCCTCACATCCATCACAGAGCAGCTCAGTCTTTTGTAGAAGGGAAAGCTGTGACATCCTGGGAGGAGTTATACACCTCTCAAGCATCCCATCATGTTTAGATGCCCTGACTCTAGCTTTGACTTCATGGAGAACTCAAAGGTTACTTCAGTTCCCAGATGTGGGAAGCAGAAAATGTTTTGTGGTAATAGATAATCAATATAAAAATAATAATAATAATA
>VYZU01003127.1:5763-39774 GCA_013401355.1 Ceyx cyanopectus
TTTAACAGAAGATAGAGATGGACATGCTGAAATATCCTCAGAAAGGCTTTGTTTTGTTTTGTTTGGATTGGTATGGTATTTCAAGCTCAACAAGAAGTGAAGACAAGACTTTACTAAGAAGCTGACAAGACAGGATAAAACCCTCCTTCTTCCTCAAAGGTATCCGTACTATGACCACGGCTTAACTCTTATTGACATGAAAATGTGGAGCTTCCTAAATGTTAAATGATCTATAAAATGTCCAGGTTTGATTGAATCTTTGAACAAAAACCACAGCGTATGAGTTCAGACACAGGATAAACCTACAGTTATCACAGTAAGATCAGTATTACCTCCCAGAATGTGGCATCACTCCATACTTTGGAAAGAGGCAGGGAGACTGGCTTCCCCTCAAAAATAAAAATATCTGCTGTTAATATTGTCAGGAAGTGAAACAGTGAATAAACTGTGGAGTTTCAGAGTGGCCAAGATCCTTCTTCTGATCTCTAATTAGAGCCCATACAATTCTTTTTCTCCACTTGTATATATGTCATGCAAAATCCCAGTCGTGTGCTGAGGAATGCATAGCATTAGAGCATATATCTCATTAATGCCATAAAGTCAGTTTTCTGCCAAAGGGTTGTAATTCACACATCCTAAAGAGGCTGCTTTTTCTTGTGGGCAGTATTGGTCTCCATCATNCCGGACATTACGTTGCTAATCCCCTTTTCCAAAGGGCAGATTATTCCCAAAAGTGTCAGCTGTGGGCTCTGCCTCATCCGTGCTGGTCTCCACTGCTGCTATCTCAGGCAAAGTTGTACTTGTGGGGAATTGTGGACATCTTAAATATAATCCAAATGTGATATAGTATGATTTTTCAAGCTCCGCACATCCTTAAACATCCAAAACAGGCAGAAAAATATAAGATGTATGCAGAGACAATGTCTTCACATAGAAGAATTCATTCTTAGTAAGGTCATACAGAATTGATGGCTGCAGAGGTTCTCTAGCTTGTTCTCCAGACAGCAGTGTTAATGCCTGAACATCATAAATTAAAGGCTTTCTTAGAATCATAGAATGGCTAGGGCTGGAAGGGACCTCCGAAGGTCATCTAGTCCAGCCCCCCCTTACAGTGAGCAGGGATACCCTCAACTAGACCTGGCTGCTCAGAGCCTTCTTGGCAAGTTTTTGTTTTCAGTGATACATTACTATGAAGGAAATTGATGAAACAGGATAAAGCAGGGGCTCATTGAAGATCTTCATCTTTTAGAGACACCTACTGACAAAGCCTGAAGCTGCAAAACTGGGGTCTTCACCTGACATTGCACCCTTCCTTCACCAGCTGAGGGTTATTCAGAGCTTGGGTTCTTGTTTTGGCCTATGATAGAAGCTACACATAATACAGGGCAGCTGTGAAATATAGATCCCAAACCAAAGTCTGATTTATGAAAACCTCATTCAGAGCGATTCATACGTAATGTTTTGGGCTGGAGCCATCTTTACACAGAACTGGCACCAAGTGCCTCTTAAAGTTTCCATAAGAATTTGGTTGATTTTTTTTGCTTGTTTTGGTTTTCTCTTGCTGACTTCCTGTATTTACTCTGTCTCTGCATATCCTCACTTTAACAGAAGATAGAGATGGACATGCTGAAATATCCTCAGAAAGGCTTTGTTTTGTTTTGTTTGGATTGGTATGGTATTTCAAGCTCAACAAGAAGTGAAGACAAGACTTTACTAAGAAGCTGACAAGACAGGATAAAACCCTCCTTCTTCCTCAAAGGTATCCGTACTATGACCACGGCTTAACTCTTATTGACATGAAAATGTGGAGCTTCCTAAATGTTAAATGATCTATAAAATGTCCAGGTTTGATTGAATCTTTGAACAAAAACCACAGCGTATGAGTTCAGACACAGGATAAACCTACAGTTATCACAGTAAGATCAGTATTACCTCCCAGAATGTGGCATCACTCCATACTTTGGAAAGAGGCAGGGAGACTGGCTTCCCCTCAAAAATAAAAATATCTGCTGTTAATATTGTCAGGAAGTGAAACAGTGAATAAACTGTGGAGTTTCAGAGTGGCCAAGATCCTTCTTCTGATCTCTAATTAGAGCCCATACAATTCTTTTTCTCCACTTGTATATATGTCATGCAAAATCCCAGTCGTGTGCTGAGGAATGCATAGCATTAGAGCATATATCTCATTAATGCCATAAAGTCAGTTTTCTGCCAAAGGGTTGTAATTCACACATCCTAAAGAGGCTGCTTTTTCTTGTGGGCAGTATTGGTCTCCATCATTGCAAAAGACAAGATTTCAAGTTTGAGAAACTTGAAAAATGTTTCCTTTCCCTCACAACCATAACCACAAACATATTATGTGATCTCTAAGAATGTTGGTGCTTACTTAATTTTTATGTACAGGAAGGCAAGAGGAGGCGTCTCTTTCTTGGCATATACAAAGAATTTGATCATTTGCCCCAAAAGCCCTATCTGAGCATTTCTCTTCAGTGAAACTGAAACCTGTGTGGAGTTTTTATGAATCTGAAAATGGGACTGACAACAAAAACGCCTGCACAATTCTGCATATGTGAATTAGCTTTTGCACTTTTAGACTGCAAAGACCATGACATTTGAAAAAGCAGTAGTAAGTACTGGGTGTCAGTATATATGTGCACGCAAGCTTAAAGCTACAACACACTTTAGTGCTTGACCCCTACCTTAACCCTTCCTAGAAAGGTAGCGATTTTGCTACAGCTCATGGACTGCAGTATTGACCATGATAGCATTGGTACAAAAACTTTGTTTCCTCTTAAATAAATCTTGTGTTGTAAACAGTGACCAAAAGGAACTGGAAACAAGCAGAAGTAGCTGTACGGAAAATGTTTGCAATGCTCTTTGGGATGTTCACTTCCCTAAGCCCCTAGTGTTTTGATGTTGTAGTTGACCTGTAATTTTCAGATGCTTTTGGAAATGATGATGAATCATAACATTTTCTACAGGAAAAAGAAAAACAAACAAACAAACAAACAACAGAACAGTAGGGGGATACAGTAGTATTTCCTGGTTGCAGTGCAACATGAAGTGCTGGTTTTAATGAGCAGCTGTAATTTACTTATCTTTTGACTGGTTCACTTCAAATGAATGTTGGAAAGTACCTTTCACCAAACTGCCCATTAGAAGTGAACTACAAAGTAAATGGATTGTATATGGGAAGCATATCTTATCTCTTTGAGTGCAATACTTTACCTGCAGAGACTTTATAAAGCAGAGGATATTTAATGATGCCTTTTAAAATTCTGATAAAATTAACATGTTTTATTTTTTCCTTGATACAAGAAGACTAACACTTTAAACAATAGTAATATGGTGGGTAAAGGTACAGATGTACAAATTAGGTGCTTAAATTAATAGGTGAGATTTCCAATTATCTCATCCTACTTCACTCTCTTACCATAAGACAATTAATGTTACATATTATGGGACAGCTGGAAAAGAGTGTATTTGCTTATACTAGGCATGCCACATTAGCCTTTGGTACTTTCAAGGGAAAACACTGAAGATATGGTGGCTTGCCTGTGCTTTTTGGGAGAGAAAGAGCAGGATCTGGATCATATTTATAAAGGTTTTCTCTTGCTGAATACGGTACAGTCAGCAGTTAGAAGTGGATTATGACAGTCCATTTCTTAAGGGTATTTTGCCATCAAATATTCCAGTGTGCTCTTTCCCTTTCAGTTAATTGCAGTCATGGCTCTAATGTCACTTGTGGCAACTGTTGAGGGGGCTAAACTACCTCTGGAGACTGCAAAGGTCATCTCCATATCCACCGCTCAGGGAGCCCACAGTTCCCATACAGTCAGAAGCTGGTTTGTTGTAAGGTGTGGCTCAGGAGGAGATTTCTTTTTAGTAGTCTGAAACACAGAAAATGCCTGGCCAACGGTCTGCAAAACTAACCATTGAGATTTTACTGGGGGTGTTCTGAGTTGTCATCTCAGTACTGTCTGCTTACATGAATTTCTCCAAGGTTCTTTCTGAAGGTAGTAAGGGTGTTATAAAAGTTACTGGATTGCTTTCATCATACTACTAAATGAATCAAAACAGGTTGGTTTTTTTTCATGTGCTTTATGTCTTTAATTTAAGCTATTAATTTAAAGCTTCCTGACTTCCCCAAATGGAGGTGTGTGCATTTGGCTCTCTAGCCAGTACAAATAAAACAAAGTAAAGCAAATACTCTGATTTACTCAATTACTTCTACAAAGCTGTTAGTGCTGCCACCTTTACAAGATCATACTCAAGCCATTAGCCTGGCATTGTCTTTGTGATGATACCAGAAGCAGACACTTTAGTCAGACAAGAAGAGTCTTTCCTCTCTGCACATTCTTTTCAAGCAATAGCTATTATCCTAGTGACTCATGGACAGTTAAACCACCATCACTGTCTCAAGGAAAAGAGCAACAATATCTGTTGTTAGACTTGGCAGGATCCATTAAAGTCAAAGTGATATGGCCTATTTAGCAATGACAGCCAATCATAGAATCTTAGAATGTTAGGGGTTAGAAGGGACTTCTAGAGATCATCGAGTCCAACCCCCTGCCAAAAGCAGGATCATCCAGGGCATGTTGAACAAGAATGCAACCAGACGGGTTTTAAAAGTCTCTAGAGAAGGAGACTCCAGAACCTCTCTGGACATCCTGTTCCAGTGCTGTGTCACTCACACAGTAAATAAGTTTCTCCAGCCAAGTTCTATTAAATTCCATTTTACATTCTTTGGATGATTTTCCAAACTTTATATGACCCTCTTAGCATCATAAATCTCACAGAAGTGGTTTTCTTCATTAATTTTGGTATAATTTTAATGCTGGATGAAGCTGGACATTAGACTGAGCATGACCTTCCACTTCATATACTGTCACTCCTGCTTCTTTAAGTAAGCAAGAAGAGGAAAATCACTGAACAGCTTTAAGAATAGGCAAGGAAACATGCCTTTTGCTTCATCTTTTGGACAAAAGATCATTTGAGGGGCAAAAGGCATGTCTGTCTTATTTTATCTGAGCTGACTTCTCAGCTGCTACTTGAGCCTCTCTAGTTTTTCTCCTCACTAGGAAACAGCTCGGCTATGGTCATTGCCTGACTGGTGAAGTCAGGGTCAATTTTTTCCATCTGGACTGCATTAAGCATCTTCCATTTGCTCATCTCCCTCCCCCCAAACCACGCCTGCTCCTCCCTGGCTCGCTTCTAATGCTGATGTGCTGCCAGGCATGTTCCGTTTCACCCACAGCCAAAAGGCAGCTCCAGTAGGATCTCATTAATTCACACTAATGATGGGGAATTTGGCAAATTAGTGAACTGACTTGATCCTGACATTATTAATAGCTTCGCCATTGACTTCAGGCAGAACCAGGTTGAGTCCCTAAATTGACAACTCTCCTCAGACATCAGAAAGAGATTATTTTTTATGAAATAGACTGATTCTTGTTTGGATGATTGGAGTTCAGTGTTTTACTAGTGCATATGCTACAGCAAAAGCAATGAACTCTACTAATGTGATGGCTCACAACAGCTTTTCAGCTATTAAATCTCTGTAGAAAAGAACTAAAAGCAAAAAGATGAGGTTTTCTTCTCATTTAGTAGAATGCAGGAACTTGCACACAGAGTGTCACTCCATGTCTGTTTGGCAATCAGAAGTTTTAGCCCACCAAGGATTTAGCTGATGGTGCTCTGCCAGATTTCTGTGTGACCGGGGTGAATTCCTTATTCTTTTTGTGCATGAGCTGCTTCTGGAAAGAGATGTGTTTTCCTTTCTATCCTGCTTATCTCTGTCACTTGGCTGATATCTTAACATCTAGACAAAATAACTTTGGGGTATGAGTATGCTCTCCTAGCAAGAACAATCAGTGATCCAGTGGTGAGTTCTGTCATCTCTTCTCAGCTGTTACAGGTTATGTCTGAGTTAGTAGCCCCCAGTGACTCTTATGTTCCTGTGATACCACAAAGAATTAAGCTCAGTAGTGTCTATTGAAGGTCTGTAGGAACAAAAATTACTTTGCATTTCTCAAGGTTAACTTTCATTTACAAAGAGCAAAGCAATTATATATTCAGGCCTATTCTCTTGAAAACACCAAAGAAGACAACCAGATTCTCTCTTTGGTGCTTTCCTTCCTAGAGGCAATGTATAATAATCTTTGGTCTTCTCAACGGTTTAAACTAATAAGCCAGACCATGAGCTAGAGCTGCTGAAGCACAGACATACGCTACCTTCTGCCAACTTTTGAAAGTGGGGCGAGGCAGACAGCTGGAGGCAGTAGTGTCTTAAATCACCTCTATTGCACAGAACTTGTGTGCTATCAGGGGAGAAGTGAGGATAGGGTGAGACTAAGACTGCGGTGGAAATAAATCCAGTGGCAATGGATTTTATTACATAGACTTGAGTAAGTTAGTGGAAACTGAAGCTGGAGTCCACCTTGCTGTTATTCCAGCCACAAGATTGGAAAGAACCACCTAGTCCCTCAGACTATTGATAAGCAATATCCCCAGTGCTTAGAGGGATACAAGAGCCTTATTCTTCCTGACTTTATTCCAGAAGCAATGAGGAAGTGGGGACCTAGGCCTGTCCTCCTAGAGATCAGAAATCTAACTCCCAGCTCCTAGAAGTAAACTATGTCCCTTAAAGATAGTGGATTGGGGTTTCTAAGCAAACATTTATTTCCTCTATGGCAATATCATCACGTGGTGCTTCCTAGTGGATGCTCTTCTTTATGTACTTGCTATTCTGGACAGAAAAATGCTTTCTGGGAAATAGCTTTATTAGACAGGTTTTTGTGTCCTACAATATAAATAACATTTCAGTCAAAGAGTGTACTACATAAAATCAGCACTTTGCAGATACCCTATTTGCACAATTCACTGTTTAAGATCAAGACTAGAGGCCAGACTGGCCCTTACTTCATCACATATTAATATGTGTGAAGCCCAAGGTGGAATGTACAAATATTGATTCTAGTATGTTTGGGATTTTTGTTCATGTGGCATGTAGAACAGAAATTAGGTATTGAATAATAGATTTCTTTGCATATTCAGGGGAATTTTTGTGGTTTAAATGAATTATTATCTACTTTGTGCTGTGCCATTTGATCTTTGGCCTTTGCCTCTCCTTCACAAACTACAAACTGGTTCCCACTCCAATTTCTATATGTTTTAGTGAGGTCAGCCCTCCTCTGGTTCCATGGGGCATTTTCATCTATCTCTTCACATGCATTGCTCTGTATTTGCATTAGTTTTGCATTATTTCAGTCTTGCCAACAACAGATTTTCACAGCATTCCCTGTTTTCATTCCTTCTATCCCCCACCCCACCTCAAAAAGCAAAAAGTCTTAATAAAAGGGAAATGGTCAGATCTGGGAAAAAAAAAAAAAAAAAAAAAAAAAAAGTTAAGTGAAATCTTCCAGAAGGGATTAGCCTGGAGTATGTATAGGCAGCCGTGTGCTCTGGAAGGAATTTGGTCATATTTGTTTTCCCTTGTTCTATTTTTTCCTAAGTTTTCCTTTAGTTTATCCTCAATCTGACTGTGTCTGATGCTGAAGTTAGATGCTATTCAATGAGATTCTTCAAATCTTGAACTTCTGTTAAAAGACTTGCTAACTTGACTGCCTTTCTTAGGCTTCAGAGTTAACAATCCAACAACACCAAATAAAATAACTCTGAGGCTCAGAAAATTTTTTGCATCTTGTTCACATCATATTAATTATCAGAACTGTGCTTTTATTTTTGTAAATGATAGCTCAGATTCTGAGACAGACATGAGCTGGCAACCTGGCTAACTGAGCTATTCCAAACTGGCCCAGTTTGACTTGGCTTCAGCAAGGAGGAAATGTCTCATTTTGCACTTGGCTTGCTAGGGAGGGTCTATTGCTTTTGTAGTAGTGTAGAATCACTGTCTGCTGTCCCTTGCTGCAGAGTTATGAATCATGCCATCTTTGGACTAGGAAGTCAGGTGTCTCCCATGAATGGATCTATGCCCATCTACAGCAATATCCACATTGCTAATGACATCATCTGCTTCAATCTGGAAGTGTGGCAGCACATGCCAACCCCAAAAGCAAGCTCCATGTAGCATCCAGCTGAGTATTAATTGTATCAAGCATTAATTAATAGAAGTATTTTTCAGGCTAGATTTAGAGTGGAAGAAGAAGAAATATCTTCTACAGGCAAAGCTATCAACTACAGTTTCATAGTCTAAAGAAAATAAAAAAACTTCCTTAAAAAAACTACTAAAACAAAACAAAACAAACAACAGTTAAGAGCTTGCTTTGAGGTTCATCAAAGTAGCTGAATTTTCATTCTTTCACCCCTCCTTGCTACTTAACAGGATTTGGATCAATCTGTTGAAAATGTAATGTTGCTTTCCATATGACTTAAAAGAGATAAAGACAACTATAAGGGCAAAACCTCTGTTGTACAAACTCAAGGACCACTCATTTCCTGACCTCCTGGGCTACTACCAAGACTCAAGCTTCCTCCAAGGCAGCCTGGGGAAGTGTTTGTACAGTTTGCTGCTCTGGATGACGCTGTTAACCACAGTATGGGAACCGTCCCAGAAGTCTCTGCCAGTGCCTAGATCTGCCCTTTGATGCTCTGCTGCTCTACAAGTCAAAGGGCAGTTTGGTCCAGAAAGTGGCAAAGGAAGATTAATTCAACCAATAAATATCTCCTCAAGAGGAAAAACACATGAAATGTTCTTTTCAGTAATTGTGCCTCATATCTGCTGTTTCTAGTAGCCAAGGTAGAAGCTTCTGGGATATTTGTAATGTTGCACTCAATCTCATTTAGCGTCTCTGGTGTTTCTTAAAAGTTGAGCTCTGGTTACAGCCTTAGTAGGGATTTAACAGGATCCGTCTCTCTGCTATCCAGCAGTCTATTTTCACAAAAATCACAGCAACCTGATTATTTCTGAGACCTCTGCCCCCTTGTCAATTTTGATTGGAGTTGGTCCAGGAGTTCAAAAGGCTGTAACAGTTTGATCATATAATCCTGGTTTCCTTAGGAAGCCAAGCTAAGGCACAAACAAACAGAAGTCCTTACAGAAATACTCCCTTGACAGTTGAGGTTTTTTTTAATCAACACCTTGACTTCTATAGGGATTTTTACCTTCACTTCCCACAAAGATTGTCTTACAGATCAGCCACAAACTGCACAAAAGTAGCTTTGGAGTGGCACCATTACAGGTAGGTTTACATTAGGTCTGTATCCCAGTAGGAGCCATGGAGAACCAGCATGGGACCCAGGTGTCCTGACAACACCACCCTCTACACCTGATGCAGAAGATGACCACTTGCAGAGCAATTAGCAGATATGTTTAATTGAAATAAAGTGGATGGGGCATACAGAGGGAGAAGAGTTCCCTGAATGGACAATTCCATCTGACCTGTCATTGCTCAGAGTCCTTGTGATAGGTGGTGTAGGGCTATCAGCTCTATCCCTGGAATCCTGGTGCTTGGGATAAGAAATGACACCTAGCAGTGGTCCCAGCTGTTTTCCTGACCTGTTGGGGTTGCTTGCCACAAGGACTGCAGAGAGTTCGTCAAGTCATCAAGGGCTCCGGATTCAGGTGCTGGGAGTAAAGCCAAACAAAACTCTCTGTAAATCACAATCTTTGATATATGAATCTCCATGTAGCATGACTGCAGAGCAGGAGCATCTTGATCGGATTCCTCCAGGTTAGTGGCTGGCTTCTTCTCTCTCCACTTTCATTTCCCTTGCTACTCTTTCCATGAGCACTGACAGCAGACCTGCTGAAGGGGCAATTTTGCAACCTAATCCAACTAAAAAATGGTAGCTGCTGATGCAGAAACCCTGGACAAGAATATGCCTTGTTGCCCATGGTCTGAAGGAATATGTTTTGGTATTAATTGCACAGCCCTTTAAGCATCTGCTACTTTCAAAGGAGGGTTTTTGTTGTTGTTGTTAGTTTTTTGTTGTTTTGTTTGTTGTTGTTGTTATTTTTTTAAAAAAAGGCTAGTATGTCCAAAGAGATTATTTATGCACTTTCAGTGTTATTTGATCTTGGTCAATTGCTACTGTGTTCCAAACAAGTGGCTGGAAAAGCAAATCTTCCCCCCCCCCTTTTTTTTTTTTCTTTTTTTTTTTTTTTCTTTCTTTCTTTTAAAGGAAATCGGGACTTTTTTACGTCGTCAAAAATGATGACACCTCATTCCTCCATCCTGGGTGTTTAAACAGAAAACCCGCGTTTGAGAAGAAAGCTGACTCAGTGGCCCCATGCTGAAGAGAAGGTCATGGAAAAAGAGGGGAGGGAAAGTGTTTGTCCGTGGAGTGGGGCGCGGTGTCGGCGCTGCTGGCAGCCGAGACCCTAGCACTGCACGGGGCTCTGGGTTTTACAGGACTATAAATAAACTAATAAGTGATGGGGAGTAGCCTCTCGGAAGGCAGCGCCCGCATCTCTCCTTCCCCCATGAAAAGGGAACAAGATCTCTAATTTTTTATCTCTCCTTTCTTTCTTCACATTTTTTTTCTTTTTTTTCTTCTTTTTTTTTTTTTTTTTAAACATAGCTTTTCCCTCTGTAAGAGGTGTACGTTTAATTATAAAAGGGTCTTTTTCTGTTGTAATCTGTTTCCAGTTCAATTCCTTTACTGGATAAATCCCTTAAACGTGTTGTCATTCCTTATTTATTGATTGCAGGTATTTGGGGTTTAATTGAGCAAGTCGGTCGTGGCCCAGGGCAGGAGTGGCGCTACATGAGCAATTAAATCTGATTAGTCCGAGCCCTTTAAGCCCCAGCTGGGTGATTGATAACCGAGACCAACATTCTTCAATTGACTCGCTACATCAAAAAGGAGAAGGGCTTAGAGGAGAAACGCATGGGTCCAACATGAAAAATAGCAAAGGAGCCGAGTAGATTAGATTTGCAAAGGAGTTGAGCTAACGGCGAAGGGAGCACAGTCCTGGGCAGCCCATAAAATAAATCCGTGTCTCCTCCTTTAAAACTCAGCCAAGACTGTTTTGTTGGGTTGTTGTGGTTTTTGTTTTGTTGCTGCCTTTTTTTTAAGAGGCTGAAGTGACTGGAGCCGAAGCAAGAATGGACAAAGGCGGCAGAATTCCGATTTTAACACTCCTCAGCCCTCGGATCTGAGCTCCATCCATAAAGCTGTCGTCTGTTTGTTAGTGTGTTTGTCTGCTCCGTCATTACACTTTTTGCCGGTAGTTTAAGAAAATAAACTAGCAGGGAGAACAGGAGCAAGTAACCCCCATTTATCAAGCTGATGGATGTTCCCTGTTCCCGTGTCTCCCTCGGTGGGGCTGGGAGGCAGTGCCCACCGCGAGGAGATGGGTGAACCTGCCCACAGCATCCTCCTACTCCTGGCAGCCGGGGGAGCTGGTACCCGCTGGTAGGTTCAGAGATTTGGGGGACAAGGATGCTCGGATGCTCAGGTCAGCGCTTCAGGAGAGGTCTCAGCGCTGCTGATATCAGCCGCTGAGCTGGCTGATACTCCATGAAGATATAATGAATTAGCCCTGTTAAGTTTTCGGGAGCAGCTACCGAGAAACACCCCGAAGACATACAGCTCGAAGCAGCCTAATTGTTTTGCCTAACACCAGAAAAGAGAGGGCGTGAGAGGGGGCTGCAGGCAGCGTCCGGATCCGCCAAGCCTCCGCGGTACCAGACCTCGAGTATCTGCCGCGTTAAGCACGGAGCCACCGCGCCGGCACCGCCCGCCTCATCCTAAATTACAACGAAGTCGACTTGACGGGAGAAATCAAAGCGAGGGGAGGGGGGGAGAGGAAATCATGCGCAGAGAGGAGGGTGGGCAGCGCAGACCCCGCGGGACAACACCCCGGGACAGAGCGGGTGCCGCTGGTTCGGCGGGGTGCAGAGCGCGGGGTGCCGGGTGTCACCCCCGCCAGGGCACCGCGGGGCTGGGGAGGCTCCGAAGGCGCTCCCCTCCTGCCTGCCGACTTCTCCCTCGCATCAAAACAGCTTGAAAGCAGGAGAAAACACTGGGGAGGAGATGAGGACGTCAGCAGGAGCTGGACTTCTAAAAACCGTTCCGCCCCATAGGCTTTAATATTAAAAACCCCCTAGGAGTCTCAGACACTGTATTAATTAGTGCAACCACCCATGAAAAGTTGGGTTTGGAACAGCATTCTTTGCCCTGTGTGAAACAGCAACCCTAATAAACAATTGTTAACTTGGCCTATTGCCTCTGGTAAATTACACAGCATTAAAAAATAATGCTTTTCATATTAGGCAGTAATTAAAGGTTGGGACAGCTTTAAAACAAGAGGGGGAGGGGGGGAATCAAAGAAAATATAAAAATGTTCTTTCAAGAGTTATGGGAGGCTAATAAAGTATGTCTGTTATAGTGCACCACTTTGCCCCCAGCTACAGCCAAACTGGAGCCACTGCAATTGCCTCTCAATAAGATAATGATATTCCTTTCTCTGCTATTAAAAGGCTCCCAGTGCAAACTTAAAATGATTTATTTAATTTAAGAAATTATGAGGTGTAACTTCAAAGCGTAAGCCGTTAGTAATGGAAAACACCAGGTTGTTTAAAATTATAATAATAATTGTTTGGAATACAGTGACATCAAAGTGCTTTCATCACCAAATAAAATATAGCACAGACCCCCAAATCCAGTGGAGTTTATTGAGTAGACATTTTTTGGTGTGTTTTTATTATTTCCTTATCAAGAGACATTATTTTAGCAGCTCCTTTTCTCAGCTTTGATGTTTTGACAGTCTTAAATTAATTTTATTGCATTTTTTTGGCTCGGAGATGGGAGATTATTCTGACTGCTTATTTTTCATTATGACTTTTTTTGTTTTCAAGAACCGGTTTGTTATTTAACACAGCACCTTGATAAGCGCAGTTTAAATGAATTGGCCATTACAGGTCATTAAAAAGCAAAGAATTCTGTTTTCAAGCAATCCATTACACGTCTGGGAAAATATTCCTACTTAAAACAATCTTTGAGTTGAACACTGGCATAATCAGTTTAATAAAACGAGTAGCGCATGCTTTTAAGGAACGTGTTTTTTTTCTTTACGAGTTTCTTGTTTTTCTAAACACAACAATCTAAGAAATACATATACAGACGTTTTGAAAAAAAAAAAGACTTGCGTTTACAGTAAAAATATGACAGAATGTTTTTAATTTCCTTGAGCACTGTTATATATAATGTTATAAAACATTATTCTTACGTACATTGCTAGAGACTTTTCCTTCCCAAGAAAAGCAGAATTATTCTAAAAAAAAAAAAAAANTATTTTAAAAAAAAAAAAAAAAAAAAAAAGGTAGTATTTTAAAATATACTGTAGTTGCAGCTTTATAGACCGGTATTTCCACTAAAACAGCAGGGACAGAATTGCTCTGGTGTTAAAAGACTGAAATATAATGGATGGAAAGATTTTTATTCCTTTCGTGCAGTTAGTTGGGAACTGCTGGTAGCAGCCGCCAAATGCCTTATGGATTGCAGTGGGAAATACACATCGAGAGGCTAAGGGAGTCAAGCTCAAAACAAAACAAAAATACCTCAACGACAAAGTCATCTCCTCTTCGCGATGGTGTCCGGCACCGAAGAGGAGCAAACCCGTGCAGCGGTTTGTCTTCGGGTTTCCCAGTGCAGGCACGAACTCTGCACCTACCCTATGACTCTTGATGCTTTTTTACTGGAAAAAATATCCCCCCTGTTCTGGAAGGGAAAAAAAAAATAAATCGGAATAATCTCTCTGTATTGATTTTGAGACATCCACTTCCTACGCAAAGAATGTGGACACTGACGGAAGTAGGTTAACTTACATTTCGACAAATGACCCCCCGAAAAGGCTTTAAAATGTCTCTGTGCTGGTTATTGATCCTACGATCACGAGAGAAATACAGGAACACTGGGCATAGTGGTGTTTTCTCTTTATTTGTTGGGGTTTGGGGTTGGCTTTTTTGTCCCGTTTAATGTTTTGTTGTTGTTGTTTTGGGTTGTTTTTTGTGGGTCTTTTGTTGTTGTTTTTCAACTAGTCTGCGGGGATACTGAACTGGGAATAAAGAGCGAAGGGAAATACATTTTGGAGAAAGCAAAATGGTAACTTCCCTGTCTGCTCAGCCCTGGGGTCGGTGAGAACTGGATCTACCGCAGCTGCTCCGAGGATTCTTTCTCCTCGCGTGGGAGATGCGCGTAGCTGGGGGCCGAGTGCGTGGATCAGAACCTCCTCCCGCAGCCCCGACAGAGGCACGGGTGGACCGGGGAGGGGAGCTGGGCCCTTTCTAGACAGGTAGGTCGTCCTTTGTCACCTACACTCTCCCGACTTTGGGGCGCTCCCCTCCTCCTGCCCTGCGTGTCACCCCCAAAAAAATCCTGCAAAGCACCAAGTGGCGGTAATGGCGCATTCGGGTGCCTATGGCATTTGCGTAGTGAGACGCACTAACACTATATGGGACTCTGCAACGTACAGCTCACCAGTATGAAGATGTATGGGAGCACATAAACGCGCGTAACCGCGTGGTGTGCGAGTGCATGTAAATCCCCGACGCTGTGGTGTCCGCAGAGGCTGGGAGCTGGATGCTGTTGGAGGGCTCCACTTGTCCCCTAGATCTGGAGCTTAGCTGTGCCCCCATTCCTGTGGTGTGTGTGTGTCCCGTCTTCCGCCCCCGGGCTGTGGGATCTGCGGAGCAGGTGTCCGCTCCTGCGCAGACCCTCACCCGCTAACCTGCGCTCACCCTTGAGGCCGGCCGAGGTCCTCCCGGGTCGCCGCCCCGTCGAGCTGGGTGCCCGCTACCCCCAGCCTCGCAGCAAGGCTCCCGGCGGAGATCAAAACCCTGCGCTTTCGTGCACGCCGGCTCACCGACGCGCCGCAGCCACCTAGTTTTCCTCCTGTCCCATAAAATGCAGGAATTCCGGGGTTTGACAAGGCAAAGTGACAACATGAAATGCAGGCTCTGAGCGCCCGTGGCTTTAGGTAACGAACGCTTGGCCGTAGAGAGTCAGGAAGCCCATTCCTAACTGTTTATGTCAACAAATCCATACCTCGTAAATTAAGGTCCCGGGAGATCTGCGCTGAGCCCTGCTGGCCTGAGCCGCGGTTCAGCAAGTCGGGATTTTAAGGATCGGGATAATTTATCGCGTTGTTTTTAATGTTTATTATTTATTGCTCTAATTATTTTTCACTTTCTATTGGAAATTTAAAATATATAGATGTACCTGAAACAGATGCCAACTCCTTTCAGTCTCACTCAACTTTTAATCATCGCATCTGCTTTGTGTCAGAAAATACTTTGGGAACAATTTAACTTTGCATTAAAATAACTAATTAAAGCCACACCTCCACAGCGTTTGCGAAAGTGGAGGAGGAATTTCAGTAAGTGCATCGCTTTTAATGGTAGCATTCTGATTTCCCTGCCTTGCTGTAATTTATTCACTTACAGATCTGCCTGCGGGGCAGCTCCCATTAGGCCGATGATGAAGTCTCATGAGTAAAGCTTGACACCTCCCTCCTAATAAAATATAATACTCAATTAACTCGGCCTTTCTGAAGGCTTTAATTGGAACAAGTTAATAATGGGCGCAGGGTGAATTGTCATGCCATCCGCAGGATCGGGGAAGGTGTCACGGATCCGTCCTGCCTTTCCCATAGCAGAGGTTGTAACTGAGATTTGGAAGCTTTTCCTTCAACACCCCTGTGTTCTGCAATAAATCTGTATCCATTTAAGGATCTATCATAACACACACACAAAGCTCCTGCGCTCAAAGAATTTCCAGCGAAAAGATTTAGCTGTAATCCCTGACACAGCTGATTTATACTGAAGGTTAAAAAATACCTCTGACTTATTTATAACCGGCCCAGCCCAGCTAAGAAAGCACTCGGTACAATCGGACAGGGAAAGATAGGGGCGAGGGAAGCTTCTTTCTTCCCTGAAATTGAGGGATACGGAGAAAGAATCGGTTGTCTCCGTTTTTTATGCGGCAGTAAATGCTAATTTGAAAAGTCTGCATGGAGTTTAGATTCCCCCATCTTTGTTCCCTACAGTTGCGAAGCGGGAAGGTTAACAGGGTTTGGGGTTTTTTTCGAAGTCGGGACGGGGGTGAGCATGATCCACAATGTACTGAGCTCCCCGAGCACCTAACCTAGTATGCAAGCCCCTTCCCCTAAGCCCACGTCGGGAGGTGCGTTCACTTCACCGCACAGCCGAGGCCCAATCTGGCAGGGTGCTGAGCGCTCTGCTTTCCCGACCCGCACAGCAGCAGGCGTGGAACAAACGTGGCTCGGGGGGCACAGGAGGGAGAACTCCCCTTGCTCTGCCTGCCGGGAAGTGCTGCGGAGGAGCTGCCCGTCATCATGTTCAGGGACGGCGATCGGTTTTCGCCAGAGCGGCAAGACTGGGACGAGCGCTGGGACCGAGGAAAGCTCCCTCCTCCGGGCAGCGGAGAGTTTTAACAGAGGCAAACACACGTTCTTCTCCATCTGGGATCCCAGAGGTCACTCCTAATCCGAATAAGTTTCCTACAACAAAATTTACATTGGGCCAGCATGGGGCTTGGGTGTAACACGGTAAACTACCCCTGACCTGCCGGGTACTCATCTGAGCAAACCCGAGCCGCTCGCAGGGTCGGGTTGTCCAGCATCTGCTCTCAGGGTAGCACATGAGAGCGTCCCTTGAAGGAGGCTGCTGCGAGAACTATCGGACAGTGCTGACAGCAGATGGGAACCCTGAAGTGCGACTGTACTCAAGTATTGCAAGGTTCCTCCCACGTCTTAACTTGTACAAAATTAACCCCAGCTACTGCGGGGATCGAGACTAGTCTCCTATTAAAGCACAGATTTGAGGTCAATGGAAAGGCGAGTCAGGGGGAGAGTCCTGAGCAAAAGAGAAAGGCACACGAGCTAAGAAAAGGGGGTGGAAACATCACCAGAGTATGATGTTGTAAAGGACAGAGGCGCCTAAAAGAGGTTGTTAAAAACAAGGAAACCTCATAAAAGGTTTGGCTTTCGACTTTGAATTGTTGACTTGCAATTCACCTTCATGTGCTGCAAATTTGGCTTTAATTCAGATTCAGAAAGAGGAAATAATCATAAAGGCAACCTAAACATTCCTTTGAACTTGACCCAACGGTGCAAAACACACACGGAGAGAAATTACTTTTTTAAGGACTCCAAACACTCACAGACTCACACGTGATTAAACATGTTTTTTCTTTTTTAATTTAATTCGAAATAAGAGATAAGAAATAATAAATCTTCAATAAAATATATAAAATTGTACAAGACATCCCTTTCAAAGGGACTTTCCTATAATGGAAGATTGGGGGGGTGAGGGGAAAGGAGAGGGGAAGTTCATCTATAGTGGGTCCCAGACAGCTATGTCTGGGTCAAAATAAACCAAAACCAGCAAAACCTCGTAGATTTTTTTTCTTATATCTTTTTTTTTTTTTTTTTTTTTTTTTTTTTTTTTTTTTTTTCGTTTTTCTGCTTCCACAGCAATATGCTAAGAAAATAAATCCAGGAGAAGCTCTGTGTTCAGTGCTCCACAACCTTTGGAGTAACTTTCTCACAAAGTTTAGCAAGAATAATATACATAATACAAGAGTTATAAGGAGAAGCCTGGGGAAGATGCTGCCAGCGCTCGGGGAGCTCCCACGGGGACAGACAGGTTACGCAGTCTTTTGGCACCCACCGTCCTATCAGTAGGGTTGCTTGTTTGTGATACCTGGATGTCTCTTAAGAAGGGTTTGAAACATGAGTCACTTATACTGGCATCCTTAGCAAGGGAAGGAGAGGAAGACATGTTTAGTTTCTTTTCTATTTAATACAGACTGTTGCAAATCATAATAAAACCCCTCAAACATCTTGCAGAAGCATTCTTCAATCCTTTACTCCCCACCACTTTGGAAATAACCCATGTTTTCTTTCCCCAGAAAGCTTCCTTCCCTCTCTCCTGGTTTTCAAAGCACATTGCATAGCCAAGAGTATCTGGCTGTAGCCAAAAATTTCTAAGCATGCCAATAGGAAGAGATAAAGACCAGACTGCCTAACAACCCACCTTTGCACTTTACCTCCCCTCACAGTGCTTTACAAACGCTGAAGCTATTTATACAGATAAAGGCATTACAAGAGCCAACGGTGGATAAAGCTGTGCTCTACGTTTAGGAGCCCTGATGCACATCTCATTGCAAACATCTCTCAAGGTTTGGGGTGCAAAAATTTTACCTGTGCCCAGATATGCAGGAACTTGCTGGCTCCGAACTTCATTCAGACTCTACTGGGTTTAGTTTCTATTTACATGGTGTCTAGCTAAGGGCTCTGCTTTGTTTGAAAAAACAACCAAACAACAAATCCTTGATTATAGCTTTTTATTTCCCTCCCCCCTGCCTCCATATTAAATGATGGCAACTCAGAGTGTGGGTTTCGGGCATGCACCCCTCTTACTTTAAATGTGTTGGGTCCCAATCAATAAGCCATCAGGAAATCTCTGCCTCCATAAGATGAGATTGCTTTTTCATCCATTCTTTTTTTAACCTAGTTTAATGTGAACTGTATAAAAACTCTACATTTGCTCAACTTCTTTTTTTATTATTATTATTTTATTTTTCTTTGTTGTTGTTTTAGGGAGATTTTTGTCTGTTTTTACTTTTTTTTTTTTTTCTTTGAGGATCAGACTGAGTGCTCAGAGCACTCTCAGAAGACACCCAACACATCGCATACAGGATGCCCTGCTTTGCTAATGCAAACTCCTGTACACTCAGGATGGTAGACAGAAACGTGCAGAAAGAACGGCCAGTACTGGTTGGGGTATTGCCTTCTCAGGGTTGGACATGATCCACCAGGAAGTCTGTCTCACTGTTGCTTTGTCTTTCTGATCTTCTTAGGATAAGTGGTACATGCTATATCCAACAGGAGTAGCATAGAGTCCAACAGGTGGGATAGGAAGCACAGGTCTATGAAAAGGGTAGGATGTTCCATACAGTGAGGCAGCCTGTATGGGAGAGTTGATGGGGAAAGGGAGGCTGAACCCTGATGGCAACATCGGCTTTGCTGCCATTTTGAGCTTCTCTAGCTCAGCCTCCTGTAGTCTCTTGGCCTTGGCCCTCCGATTCTGGAACCAGATTTTCACCTGGGTCTCTGTGAGGTTGAGGGAGCTGGAGAACTCGGCTCTCTCGGCGATGGACAGATACTGCTTCTGGCGGAATTTGCGCTCCAGAGCCAGCAGCTGGGAAGTGGTGAATGGGGTTCGAGGCTTTCTATTCGTCTTGTGCTTCCTCAGGGTACAGGCAGTGGGGCTCAGGTGTCCTGCAAGGAAGGGAAAGGATGGTTATCACAAAAGCAAAGAGAACTGGGCACTCTAGACAGATGCCACACTTGGGGGGTCTGGGGCAGGAAAAGACAGATATGGAAGGGAGCATCCCACCAGGTGATACCCTAAAAACAGGGGTTTCTTTTGCAAGTGGCTCTGGAAATCTTTTTCTGGCCAAACTTATGTTCACAGGACTGCAGCAGATGTCCTGGGAAGTGGTGTTTTTTTCAGTCATTTAAAAAAAGATAACTTGTAGGCAAACAGTGCACAAAGAATTCACAGATACATACATAGGAGATGGTTTTAGGAATCACATCATAAGGGTCCAGAGCACAGAAAACAGCTGGCCTGGTAGTTGCAGAACTGGAGGAGTAACTCCAGCAAAGCACAGGACAAACATATATGCAAAAGCAGGAGATTCATTAAAGGACAGTGGTGCAAGAGACAAGCCCAACCCATCTCCACTCCAGGATTTCTCCATACAGAGTGACAGGTCAACTCTTTTTTTCCTGACAGGTGCAGAAGTGGGTTGATAATTTCTGTGGTTTATAGAACTGTACAATTTTTAATTTAAAAAAAAAATATTTCTTCAAGAGCAAGTTTTCCTTCTGCTTAATAACTTTTCAAGGAGTATTCTCTAGTTTTCAACAACTATCAAAAAAAAAATAAAGAAGAAAGTAGTGCATTTTTCATTCAACATTTAGCTTTTATGACTTGCCAATTAAAAAAACCCCACCAAACACATAGCTGTAGCATCTGTAGCCAATACAAGTGAGGAAATGTACTAACTTTTGTGCTTGCCTTATAACCCCAACCAGGTCAGGCACATGTGTCCAGGATGGTACATGGCTGACTTGCTTTAGATTCATTTTATGTTTCATTAATAATTTTGCAATCTAAAGAGTGATTAAAAACCATGCAGCTGGCTTCAAAAGCTTAGTAATTTGGACGTGTTTCGGATCACTCCCGGAGCATACAAGCCATCCTGGCTCCCTAGCTTGACACAGAAAATGACACTCATGCTGCTCTTACGAGGCTGCTAAATATTATACATACTGTAGTGTCTGGTTCAAACACTTGTCAGTATTTTCACATCATGTTTTCTGCACGCTTTTCACTTTTATTTTTTAAAATAAACTGGACCACGAAGCTGTTTAAGTGTATATCATGCAATTAAAAATATCCCATGAGGAAACTGCTCAAAAATTCAGAAAGAGGAGAGAGAAAACAGGCAAAAAAACCCCAACCAAAACCAGAAAAAAAAAAAGTTAAACTTCTCTTCTTATTCCTATCCTACTTAATGAACGCAAGAAATAAAGCCTCTTAAAAAACAACTTGTCAAATACCAATACCATGTTATGATCACAGGAGGGAATTTTAATAATTTATGTTCTCACCGTGGCAGTTGGTTCCCTTCTAAAACTACACTAAATGCAAACTACACTAAATCGGTCCTAAACTCACTACCGGTCACCCCGTTGTTCTACTCTCTTTTTCAATGCAAACTTTTTTCTTTCTTTTTTTTTTTTTCTTTTTTTTTTTTTTCCCCCCTCAAATTGAAGCTCCCCAAACACCCATCTAAAGGGGGCCCTTCCAGGAGGGAGAAAGTTTTCAGACGAAGATATCTCCCCGTCCCAGCGCTGTCCTGGCTTTCGGGTTAGCCCGGCGCGGCCCGACTTCTGTTGTGCTCGGGGGAAACCGCAAAAACATGTTTTAAAATTAAATTTAAAATACACCCAAGGGTTCACGGGCTTCTTCCCTCACCATCCCCCAAGTGACTGACAAACACTGATAAGAAGCTGGGACTGTTGCCACTGCAGACCCTGTAATTGCGTTTATCCCGTGCCAGTCCTCAAGCACTCGCTGCAGTGATTTTTTATTTTTTTTTTTCCTGCTTAATCTCCGTTTTCTGGCCCATGTCAAACAAAAATAATAATCTGGAAACGGATTCCTCCCTGTGTTGCTCAAAATCTAACAGTTACAGCTCTTTCCCCCGCTCATCCAAATAATTATATTAATAACAATAAATCGAGGAACTTCTAGAAAACCCTCCACAGACAGACCTGTTATCTTCTTGCAGGAGAAAAGGTCGTTGCCTCCTGCTGTCACACAGGCTCTGAGGGGCCCGAGCGCCGGGAGGTGGGAAATCAGGAAGAAGATCGAGATCAAAGCACCTTTGCTTTCCCGATCATCCATTTTTTTCGCCCCAAATCCCTCCAAAATCACTGCACCTGAACTCCCTAGCTACTGAAGTCCTCTACAAAGATATTTTGCAGATCACATGAACCGCCTATTTTAATAGAGAAAAATGAGGAATTTTGAAAGGCGGTGGGGGAAGGGGAGGTAGAATGTACGGGGAGAAGATTAGGCCTTGTCTAAATCTGGGGTTTAGGACAGTTTTAGAGAACAGGGTACGGATAGGAGCACTCTAATCTTTTCACGCTTTTCCAGCATACTTGAAGGTATGTGAAAATCGCAAACTGGAGTTACGAAGGGACTGAGACGGGCAGGCAGCTTTCCTCCCGGGCCCTCTACCAGGGCGTTAGAAATCAAATTAATTCGGGGTTATCGCAAAGGGAAGGAAGCAGCTGAAAGCCAAACCGAAATGATTGTCCAAAAAAAAATAAATAAAATAAAATAGGAGCTGTGATAGCACTAAACTTCCTTCTTGAAATATTACATTACAGGAACAAATTCTGAGAGACTATCTGGCTCAACAGTTCGCGTCTGTAAAGTCTTTAACTCAAATAAAGCAAAGCGTTTTATTTACATCAAGCAAGTTAGGGATGCGTGGAGGAACGTGGATGATGTGCTCATACAGGTGTACAGCCCAGCCGGCAAGGGTCGTGGCGAGAGGAAGGCAGAAAGACCAGCACTGCCCAGCTACCGTTTTCACTTTTTTTCCTGGAGGTAGTCTGGGGGCTTTTTAGTTTTAAAATGCAATTTTTGTTTTGACTTTTTTTTTTTTTCAAAAGGGGATCTCATAGAAAGAGAAATGCAATTTAGCACAGACACAGCAGAGCAGCACGGCTCGATCAGCAAAAAGGTTTAAGAAGTGACCTGTCACCTCAGGATCTCGTGTCCCTAAGGCGGTGGGGACGGGGTCTAAAGAGATCGCAGAGGCTAAAGAGGTCAGGCCCAGATCAGGGAATTTTGACAGGCTGCATGCAGCGAGGGAGAGAGAAACAAACACCGTGTCGGGAGAGACGACGGTGGGAGTCAGTGCGCTGAAAGCATGCGAAGATCGAAGGATCAATTCCTAAATTTAAGACTGCTTTGCGATGTTTGATATAAGGGAGAAGGAAATCAGGAATTTCCAGCTCTCGTTGCAAAGGGATAACATCACTGGCAGCCGGTGAGCCGTGTGTCGGGAAAGGGAGATAGTTCATGGTAGTGTCTGAACTTTCTATGGCTTTAAAAGCATTATATATTTATATACGCAACTATATAAATATATGTAAATATATAAACGTATAGCTCTATAAATATAAAACCATAACATATCTATGAAATAAGTAGCATACATATAAAAATCACTCACACGTAGATATAAAATATATATATAAAATATAATAGAAATGTATATATCTATCGTGCTCCTGTGCACCTCCGGCACCCGGCAAGCAGCGCGGCTCGGAAGCCGGGGGCTGGGAGCCCGGGACGGAGCGATGCCCTCCTTGCCCCTCTCTCCCCGTCCGCCGGCGGTTCCCGCACAGCCCCGCTCAGCACTCCGCAGCCCTCCGCGGCCCCCGCCGCTTCCCCGTCTACTCACTTGGCGGAGGGGAATATCTCCCGGCCTCTTGGATCCAGGACGTGCCGTCCTCCGAGTTCTCCGATTTGACTGAAGCAGTGTCGAAGGTTTTTGTAAGCGCCCCCGGGGGGCTGTGAGCGTCCCGGGAGCCGTGGCCCGACAGCAGCAGGTTCCTGGAGGTGCCCACCGCCGCCCCGTCAGCGCTGCCCCCCGCCACGGCCAGCGGCAGTTCTTTGGAGGGTTTCTTGTCGGACATAAGGGCTTCCACGCTGAACGGCAAGCTGGACACCTTGACTTTGTGGTGTTCCTCGGCGCCCGCTGCCGGGCCCTCCTCGTCGGAGGAGAAAACCTCCTTCGCCTTGGAAGGAGAAGACATCGCGGGTGAGAGGGGAGGCTGGAGCGGGGCCGCCCGGGGAGCTGCGCTGCGCCTCTGCCCGGCCCTGCGCGGGGACTGCGCGAGTGAGGCGCTACGGGGCCGCCCCCCTTTTTTCCCCCCTCTGGGGGCTCCCCGGCTCTTTCCTCCTTTGGGAAGTGGAGTAAACGCCCCGTAGGCCAATCAGGGCCCGCGCTGGGGCCTGACGTCGAGAGGTGACTCATGCCATTGGCTCGGGAGCAGGAGGGCGGGTAGAAACCTCTTTTTTCTATTTTTTTTTTCGGGGCTTATTTTGTTTGGGATGTTCTCCCTCCCCCCGTCCCCTTCGAAATGAATTAGGAGTTAATGACACGGGCAGCCAGCGGAGCTGTACTATTAAGGAGCCGTCCAGGGCTATAATCATACCAAAACAACAAAAAAAAGCCGCCGGGGTAATTAAGGCTGATGATTAGGCGAAGAGGAAACTTTAGAAGATCGCGGCTGTGCCTTCTCTCGCCGTCGGCTCGGCTCGTCCCGGCCCCGTCGGGTATCGCCGCGCCCGAGCTGAGCCGTCCGCCCGAGACCGGGGTCCGCCCGGCCCCCGGCCGGGTCCTCTAAGAAACGAGGTGCTTTTCCGGGGGCAGGGGTTTCAGGGTGTGTGTGTGGGGGGAGTGGGGGATACTGGACGTTCGTTCGACAAAACGCTCCACAGAGAAACGCGGGCGCCTGTTTTCGCGCCGCTCATTTTTAATCTGAAAAATTGGTTTTTGTTTGTTTTTTTTTTGTTTATTTGCGTTTCCTCGGCAGCAGGACCCAAGTAGGGCACAACCACTCTGCAGAGGTTAAATCTGTAATTATTATTTTTTTTCCAGCGTCAATTACACACGTGATGAATAAAGGAGCTTTAATAAATTAGGGGAACGCACCCCTTAATTAAGAGGCATATCAAACCAGTACTATGAAAGGGATTCTCTCACTTTTTGACTTCCTACCAGTGGTATGAATAAAGACTATCCTTTAAAAAGAGTTTCTAATTACCACATGGATAAAAGCAAATGCATATTGTTCTTTTCAAAATTATTTGCCAGGCTTTATTTCATGCTGTGCCTGCAACTTTCTCTTTTTCTTTTTTTTTTTTTTCTTATGTCCAGTAAATGCAAAAATTCTGTTCCGTTTTGGTGTTATAATTTATAGCTGAGGCTCTAAAATACAAAATTCTCTGGGAAGATGGCAGTGTATCTGCCCAGGTCTGGGGATGTATGGTGCAGCTTCCAAGTCCTGGCTTCAGGGGTAGCTCAGACAAAGCTGTGGGCTCAGTCCTGGAGAGCTGCAAGACTCTGCTTCCTGTGAGGTTTTGGTTATATCACTTCCAAAAAAAACATGCAAGATTCCACTAGCTCATCTTATATTCAATTTCGACTCAACTTCCATTCTGACAGTCCTGCTAACACAAATCACTATTTTCTACTCCTTCTACAGACTGACTGATTTTCCTAGAGGGCAGTTTGGGAGCTGGTTTTTTGAGAATTAGTCCAGTGCAGATTTTCTCTGGGCAATGCTCCTCTGCCCAGGCCAGGCCAGAAAGTTCCTGTATTGTGACTGTATTGAGTGTACTAAAATAGGCTCATAGGTCCCCCAGACCTCTTATAATCCCAGTCATCCAACCCTCCCAGTCAGCTGAGCTGCTCCAGCCCTGATAGCATCTTTCCTGGTGCCATGGATAGCAAACTGGGACCAGGACATGCGACCATGATGTGGGAAGGAGTGTGGGAGGATGCGTATGAGAAGCAACGTTACAAAACTCCACTCATCAGTGTGACTAATAGTAGGGCTTGCACAGTCATTACTTATTGCTAGCAGTGTTACTGCAGACCTCGATGGGTTAAGGATTAAAGCCAATCAAGATCTGCAAAAAGAAGTGATGCCTTTTACTGCCCCAGCCCAACTAAGCTGGCTGAGGCAGCCTGTACCATTTCAGGCAGCAGAGCACTGATTAAGGCTCCAGGATTGAAAATAATAATTGACCCTCCAAGCTGATGCCTCTCCAGCTGCTCTTTCTGTCCCCACTTTGTCAATTCTTCACCACCAAGCTCATATCTTTGCTGGGAGGTGCAGACTGCTTTGCTGCAGTCAGCTAGCCCCAGCCTTGCTATCTCTGCTTCTGCATTGGGTTTGAGTTTGTCCCTCTTCTCCCCCCTTCCCTTCCTTTCCCTTCTCCATGCTTCCTGCACCGTGACAAGTAAATGAGAATTGATGGACATGCAGGAACAATACATGTGTGTCAAGAACAATGCAGCGCCCGTGGAAAGCCATTGTGGGCTGCTGAAAATGCTACAGATAATTATACTGTGCTCCCAAAGCCAATGCCTGCTGGAAGGGCGCCTGGGGAAGGAGAACTAGAAGGAGAGCAGGTCATGGTGACACCAGTCACGTCCCTTGGGTGCAGGTTCTTTTCCCAGGTGTCTGGCTGTGGCCTAGGTGTGCAAGCTCACACATGGTCCCCTTTGACTTTGAGAGTTTTCTCTGTGCTGCCATCCTTTGGGAGGCTGGAAGAAAGAGGAGGGCCAAGAGACAAATTTCCCTCAGCACTATGAAGCATGGAACAGAAGTTGGCACATCCAGCCTGGTTTGACTGCCTTTTGGGTGCCACAGGAGTGCCAAGGATAGAAAAACATGGCAAGATTTGCTCACGGTGTTCGCCATCTTCAGTGTTAGCCCCTTGTGAGGTTGGAGCATTTTCTGTCTAAAGTCAAAATTTGTAGGTTTCTCTCCTCCCTTACCCCTCCCCTCCTTCATCCTCCTCCAGTCAGTTAAACATAGGGGAACAAAACCCCACACGGCACTGAATGCCAGGACGGAAACTTTGCCCAGATGGAGTTTGGAGAATATTATAGGAATTGAGGCTTTTCCCTCAACCCAGTGTCTCAGAGCAGCCGCCCAGCCTCAGACCAGAAGGGAATTCTCGCGACCCGGGGAACCGATTTGAGTCCGGGGACTTTCCCCTGCGTCATACTCCCCCTTCGTGTCCTCAGTGAGACCCCGTACCCGGGGAGGACGGTCCAGGGCGGTCTCAGGCTCTTGGCCGTCAGGTCTCGGCGGGCGCTGCCCAGGTCTGGGAGCGGCCGCTCCCTGGGTCTGTTTCCCAGCCCCACAACCCCCCAACTCCGAGGCGCCGATAGAAATCGCCGCACAGAGCACGGCCAGACCCAAGGATGCCCAGAAAGTCCTTAACCCCTCGTGCTCTTCAGCCACCGCCCCCCCCGCCTCCGGCAGAGCATCAGCCCCCGTTAACTGGGGAGGGTTCTGGGCGCCCCGGTCCTGAGGCTCTCAGCTGGAGTGGGACGGGGAGGGAGGGACCAAAGGAGGAGAAGAGACGTTGCAGACAAACTGAGGCTGTTTTTCAGGCGCCAGGAGCGGGGAGATGAAAGAGAAGCTCCTGGGGGAAGTGGCTGTGCAGTTTGACCAGCTCCAGGAGCAGCAGCAGCGACGGCCCGTCCCAGCCAGCTCCGCCTCCTGCCTCCCATTCTCCCCCCACCCCCCTGGGCTCCAGGCTGCCCCTCGACCCACCTCCGCCTCTCCTTTCCCAGCCTGGGATGCCACAGCATCCTCGCTTCTGTATCCCTTGGGCCGTCGTCAGCGTCCCCACCACGAATGCCACAACATAATTAGTCAGTGATAACTGCTGCTGCTGAATTGGGGTGGGTTGTCCAATTTTTCCAGCATCCCCATCGGTATAAATCATGAAAGAGCCCATTCGGATCATTATGCGAATAATGTTCCCCGGTCCACACAAAACGCAAGCCTGTGTCCTTTACGGACCACTCGCGAGCATAAAACGCCCGCGGGCAGTGGAAAGTATGTTTATTGTCTGGGAGGGGCAACTCCACAAGGATCTCCCCCTCCTTTTATGATCAATTTGATTAATAAGCCGTTTTCTAAAGAGAGTATATATGTATATATATATTTTTTTTTAACGAACTGCTGTGTGGCTGGTGTGTGACAGTACTTTAAGGAAGGAAGATAAGGCTCCTGATTTGTTTAGAAAGAAAAGCACGAAAATGGAATCAAGAGTGTTCATCAAGCCTAAGTTTTGTCCCGAAACGAGGTGTATGCCGAGGTAATATTTAATGTCAGAGGCTGAGAGAGTTTTGTTTCATTGTCTTGCTTTAGATGAGACCTGGAGCTAAGAGAGAGGAGTTGTAATAACAGATATTATGCATTTATGGATTTATCTCCAGAAGCTAGAAAGGGATTAAAAAGAGCTGAACATCAGAGCTTCCGAAGGATTGGGGCTGGTTACTGAGGCTTCGACCTAGATCATCCTCTTGAGTCTTTTGGAGTGTTTCTGAAGCCGTTTTGGCTGATGGCTGTTAGCTGCGGAGCCAGCTCCCGGGCGTCTTGCGGGGGGATGACCCTTCTCCGGAGCTTCCTTCGGCCACACCCCAGGACACGCATACCCCCCCCCCCCCCCACACACACATACCCGCGTCGCGGCCCCGGGCAGGCAACGCCCGGCACCGATGAGGCTCTGTCCGCCCGAGGTGGTGAGACGAGCAGCCTGGCGGAGCCCCGCTTCCCGTGTGCGGGGAAGGTGGATGCGATTAAATAAAGTTGCGCTATATTCGGTGCGGGAAATGGGCAGTAAATGCAATCACGCGTTATAATTGTCCTCTCTGTCACCCGACTATGGTTCCTATTTATCGCACTGGTGTCATCCTCTCGTTAAGACAGTGAGTGTACAGTGAACCGTGATCATTGCATAATACCAGTGTCTCCTTTCCCACCCGCCAAGGGTTGTTCTCTCCCTCTCTATACGCAGGTATTTCATTTGCGATCAGATATTTACTTTATTTAACAAGAGGCAGAGGATAGTTGCGAGAGATGTTTTCCTGCTCAAAGCACTTAACAGGTTTTGCCCTTAAGGACTAAAAACGATTATTTATTATTTTTTTCCCGAGGTAATAACTTTTAAAATAAACACATGGAAAAGCTTCGAGGGAGGAAAGTGCTGTTAAAGAGGTTATATTTACATGCAGAAAAGTCGCGATCAAGAGGACACGATGGAGGTTTTGTTTTCGGAGGCAATACACGGCCCCTCGCTGTGAAGAAGAGTGGGGCTTTGGGGGTACCGTTTGCCGTGAGCAGTGACTGGGGGTGCCTCAGACGACCCCGTACACCAGAGAATATCCCTCTGTCCCGAAGACCAGGGCCGGAACCTGCTTCCCTCTAAGATAGTGTCACCAGCTCTTCCCGAGAGCTCAGGATTGGGCCCCGAGGATAGAACCACTAGGCACCTGCTGGCTCCATGCATCAAGGAGATGTCACTGTCCCGAGCCGTCACAGTGGGGCATCCCAAACCCACCATCGAAAAGAATAACGCGGGCAAAATACTTTTGGGGTTGGCCCCAGCCAAGCGAAGGGATGGGCGCTCAGTCGGCCCAAAGCCCCCTCCCCATCGGGGGCCGTGTCGCTTGAGAGTCGCTTGAGCCCTAGGGCTGGCGGCATGACAACCCCCCCCCGAGACTTCACAAATGTATTTTCCTTCTATGTCTTTTCTTTTCGTTTCCCAAAGAGTGAGAGAAAAAAAAAAAAAAAAGCATATATGACTTAAAAACTTTTCTTCCGGGATCTGTCTTTCCGTTTACAAACGGTTTCCATCGATCTTTCTGCAATGAATTTTAATTATCACACACACCTTCCTGCTTGTCTGTGTTATGAATACACTGAAATGATTCACCCCAAAGGGAAAATAATGTGTGGAGAGTTATAAACTCACAGCTCCTGCACTGATTTAGATACGAGCACCTGATTATTCCCAGAGACTGCACACGCACGCCCATCTCCCCATACACACAACCAGTTGAGTTTATTTTTATACACGCGTTTTACTTTTAGTTGCCAGTTTTCATATAAATTCGTTTTCGACATTTTGTCTGCTTCCTTCCACCGATCTAGGAAATACGCAGGGGTTGGAAAGTATACAGAATTATCCTGTGCTGAAACGGAGCTCCTAAAAAATCTTATTATTCTTTCAGTACCGTCGCAGTTTGGAGATGTGTCTCACGCTTGGTGCAATCCTCGAATTACAATTATCTGATGTCAGTTATTTTTTTCCCCATTTAACTTCCTGTCTTTATTTTCCAAATTTATCCCAAGTGGATAAAACTGCAAGATTGCAGTTTTGCGATGTACAGTAGTTGCCCATCTCTTTTTGATTACACAGGCTGATATAATAAACCAATCAATACACCGTTTTGAGACACAGACTTAAACTTGATACAAATGGATTGTAGGAGTCCGGATCTGTGAGATCATTTGGATTATTTATTTACCTCTCAAACATTATTTTTTAAAAGAAAGCTTAGTTTACATCCATTGCAAATATGGGTTTGTTTGTTGTTGGTTTTTGTTGTTTGTTTGGGGTTTTTTTTTGGAAAAAAAAAAAAGATTCGGAATTAAAAAAAAAATAATTATTTTTACTTGGTAGAATGAAGGCGGAGGACCGATTCATGCAGCAATCTGGTAAAGCTGTTTTGGGGCTAGGTTTAGTTCTGCCGGATGACTGAGAAGAGCGATGCTTCGGTGGGACCCAGCCCCGTGCCTCAGAGAGCGGCGGTTCCAGCTCAGCCTCTCTCGGTGGCCGCAGCAGCCGACGCGTCGCGCTCCCCACGCGGGACCCTGCACCGGAGTCCCTGTGCGTTGCGCCCGCCGCCCTTGGCCAGCCGTTCTGGGGTGAGCTCACAGCCGGCTGCTGCCAAACCCACGGGGTTCCCCGCAGGAATCTGGAGAGAGAGAAAATCCTCAGCTCAAACGTGCATTTTACACCCAGCCCCGTCCAGCTGATTCCCGTCACTTTCTCACCCAGGGCGCAGGATGTGAGTGGGGTGGGCGGCAAGCGCCAGAGCGAACACATTCCACTCCAGATTCCAGTCAGCCCTCCAAGGTTACAGGGATTTTTCCCCTTTCCTTTATTTAATTACATTCACCGGGTCCGCAGTT
Source organism: Ceyx cyanopectus (assembly GCA_013401355.1). Lineage (NCBI taxonomy): Eukaryota > Metazoa > Chordata > Aves > Coraciiformes > Alcedinidae > Ceyx > Ceyx cyanopectus. The sequence continues at coordinate 36,140 of VYZU01003127.1, forward strand.
ACTCTGATTGCATTTCAAGACGATATTAGCTCTGCAGAGAACGCCATCGGGGTCCCGGCAATGTTATGCAGGGATGGGAAATTTGTTTAGATGCTCCTAATTCCTCTGTCGATTGTATCAGCCAGAGACAAGTCATTTTAAGAAAGGAAAGAATTTAAATTTGTATATATATACATATTTGCACGGAAAGTTATAATAAGCAAAGCAAATAATACTTTAGAATATAACAGATGTTGGAAGTATGTTCATTTAGCAAATGATTAAATTAAATCCATGCAACCGTGTTTTACAGCTTTATTTTGCACAGCCTTTCAGAAATCAGAGATGAGAAGAATAACTCATCCAGTTTGCAGTCCTTCGATCCCTGGTACTGTAGTTTTCCCTCTTTCTATACATGTTTTGCTGCTCATTTATGGTAGTTAGAAATATCTCAATATTGTTTTGTTTCCATAATTTCCTTCTGGAAAACAATTTTCTTTCCAATATAAGCACTATCTTGGCCTATTCACTTACAAAATACATTTTAGACAACTTCATTTGTAGTCTCTAAGTCAAGAATAATATAAAAAAATTAGTCTCATGGTATCTGCTTGCAGAGAGTGTGCGGAGGGAGCACTGTCAGAGAGTGTTTGCCAACAGGACACTGTAGTCTGTTATATGGGTTTTTGCTTCATGTAACAGACTGATTCAGATTTTCTATACTTTTTATTAAAAGTTTGCATTTTCTTCTAACTGCATAGTCCCAATTTGTTCCACTATAAAGTTCTTGGATAGTAGCTCCCCACAGGTCCTCATTTGCAAAAATCTCAGTTACTCTACAGTCAAATCAAGTTGTTTTTTTTTTCAATGCTTGTGGTTTTTTGTTTGCTTGTTTGTTTGTTTGCTTGTTTTTCCAAGTGGTGCTAACAAGACCACTCATTCTTGGGGATGCTCTCAGTGTTTAAGGATTTGGTTTGTATCTGGACCCTGATCCTCTCAGTGGCTTGGCATTGGTCAGCTTCCACAATTGTGCTACTTAACAGTATGGTTCAAAATATTTCAGGATGCAAGCAATCAGCTCAGTCTTGATTTCATGAGCAGCAGTGACAATGGTGAAGAAACGTGGGAAAAAGAGATTTGTACTAAGCAAAGACATTTTTGCAATGTCAGGGTGTTTGGCCGTGATAATGGCGAGCTCTGGATATTTAAGGCTCAGTTAATAGAGGTTTTATTTCATTTGATTTACTCCAGATGGTTCTCAGCCACAACATAGAGACTTAGACAGCAACCAGAGCTCCAGTGTGCAGGAGTATCTGAGTAATGAATTTTCATTTGACCCACAACAGATAACAGCCTGGGCAAAATTTGGATCTATAGAAGCCATACATCGTTGCACAGGGGGAGGAGGTAAGTGTGAGGCAAGGGTCTGCTGCTCTTTTACATCACAATGAAAGTCAGACCCATGTATGCCAAGAAAAAAAATATTAAAATTATGTTAATGGTTTTCTGCTTTGAAGAGGGATAAATCTCAAAGGAACAGCAGTCAGAATAGTTTAGTTAGCCCTAGTCTGCAGTGATAATATTGACTCTGATTCTCCATCATTATTGGTGTAGGACCAACAAAGCCAACATCGTTATGAGTTAGCTTAACTTTAATTACAACTGGTCTAATCATCCCAAGGTCTAATATATTAACAAAGGGTTTGCATGATCCAAAATTCCCACTAGAACTGCTGGAGCATGACCAGTACCAGCTAAATGTGTGGTGCATCTCTATGCTAGCATGGACGACAACAGGAGGATAATGTACCCTTTGTCTCTTCTGCACTTCTATTTGTGCTTTATATATTACTCTTATTATTATTTATTTCATGTAGGAAAACACATCATTCACAAGTATAACTTTTTTTTTTTTTCAGTAAGGTTTTGATTTCTTTGGTCATGTTTCAAATAGGTCAAGATTAAGTATATCCATGATTATGGGAAAAGAGGGAAAATGCCTTGCCATGAACATCTACCAGTTAGTAATATAGGAGAATCTGTCAGGAAACCTTGGAGGTAATTGCTAACGGTACAATTAGAGTTATTATTGGTGTGGTAAAATTCAAAGAGGATAATGCAAAAGGCAGATTATACTCAATAAATATGAAAGTTGCTGATGCCTTCTGGGAAACACTAGAAGTTTTTTTCCATAGCAACTACTTATTTCAAGTGTTACACTATTCCTAGAGATGATACCTTTCTTTTCTTTACTAGCAAAAAGGCTAGCATGTAAAATCAGATGTTGAGGTGTGTCTGTGTATTTTAATTCTGCAGATTGGTTTGCAGGAAAACGCAAAGTGTTCTATTTCAAGTTGGTGAATGTTGAAAAAAAGCTGCTTCTGTGGGCAGCACAGAGCAAATAATGGGTCATAGGTGTCCTTGATTTACCTTCATCATTCCTACTGGTCCTTGGATTCAAATGCAGAACATGGCTGAAGGCATGGTTTGCACTGCAGGGGCCAAAGGGTCCTAAAGAAATCAAAGTGCTTATTCTTGGTTTTGCATTGGTCTTCTAATGGGAAGAAAAACAGATTAGAATAAGGTAGTAAATGGCCACATGAAATAGCACTTGTATAAAGTGTCCTCTGCTGCCCCTTCCCTCAGATCATTGTTGGTGACCCCATGAAGTTGTTGGATATGGTGTATGACTGTCCTGTGTTCTGCTCTGACCATCCTTGACAGCAGCATAGCCCTGTATGCAGAAGTGTGCCGTGGCTTTATCGCTAGCTGGCTTTCCTCAGCCTGGCTGCATGCCTGCAAGATGGCCAAGGAACGAATAGATGGGCAAGGGATGAATAGAACAGCACAATAAGCAGCAACCACAGCTAGGAGAAGGGCAGTTTCATCCTCTCTCTAGTCCTAAGGATCTTTTCCAAGCAGCCCATGGCCAGGGAGCAGGCTGTCTCCCCACTCACCTCTGTTGCCCCCATGCTGTCTTTAAACATTGCCTCCAGTCCTGGGTTTGATTCAGCAGATGCTGGAGTGCTACCCAGGTGTGAGAGGAGAGGTTGTGAGCTCCCATCTCACCTCTTTGGTGCTTTCCCTCCTGCTCCCAAGGGAAACTTCTGCCCTGTTTGTCGTCTGCCCTTGTTCCAACCTGGTTTTCTAGCTCATACTAGGTTGCTCTAAATTAACTTGAAGGGCTCATTTCACAATATGAGGAGCATAAATGTTGTTTGTAGATTTTTAGACCCAGTTCCAGTTCTTTTACCTTCCATATTTTTTTCTTTAGTCCTTATGCTATAGGTTGTCTCTCAAAGGGACATCACTAGCACAGAACCTACAGAGATAAGGAAAAAACTGAATTTTATTTCCCCCACAGAATATGTGTCTCCAGCAGAAAGTAAAATCTTGTCTCCTTTTTTTTTTTCAGTAGTAAAGTTTCCAACAACAATATAAAAAGTCAGGAGAAACATGAGATCATTCAGTGTTGGACACTCCTTCATGTGTATTATCCTGCTAACTGTGCAGTATTTACAGAGAAACATCAATAGTGAGTAATTTTATTACCTAGCTCTTCCATGGGCTTGTTCAGGCCAAATATGGATTCTGTAAAACAAACAAACAACATCTTTCTTCTTCTTTTTTTTTTTTTTTTTTTTAATCAAGTATGA
>VYZU01003128.1:7705-21171 GCA_013401355.1 Ceyx cyanopectus
ACCGTCTTTGTCCATGTTTGTTTACACCGTCTTTTAGAGTTGTTTTTAAATTCTTTCAAGAGCATATTCAACACTTCAGCGTTACAAGGAACATTTGCCAGAGTATTTACTGATCATTGAACTACAGTACTATGATTTCAAACCTGTTTCCATACAATTTCATGTCACTTGAAAAGATTAATGTATGTGCGTAATATGACTCTGCTGCCTATAGTCATACGGATCTGCAAGTTCTCCTTCACTTGTGACCTCTTTCTTCCAATACATCAATTTCCTAGACTTAATACTAAAAGTCTAGTCATAAAGTGCTCTGAAAGAATTTTCCTCTGGAGCTATTCTGAGATTTTTCCAATTAAGTTAAAAAATGACTGACACTATAAAGGTCACATATTCCATCTCCTCTCTCTAACACCACAATGTCAGAGAAGTGTTTGTAATAGTCGCATACCATAGAATTTTTTTTTCCTAGCAATTTTGAAAGTTTCTCTTAATTATGACATAACAAGACTCCAGTGCCTGAAAGGAGTGACCATAATAAAAAGAAATATAAAAAGCCAACAAGTAAAAACAGAAAAAAAAAAAAAAAAAAGCTTTCTTAAAAAAACCTGTATTTTCTATTGAAAGACACCTAAATTACTGATATTAGCCTAACTTCCTAAGCAATTACATTCTATAACTACAGATGCAGGTATCTCCCCAGTACTTTCTGAAGTGACAATGTACTAAACACAAAGTCTATAGACTTTGTGGAGATAGGTGAAGCAGAAAGCTCTCATAACCATAAGAAAGACTGTGATTCATATCAGACATTAGAAAATCCATCTATAGGAGACTCACAGTGAGCAAGGTTTCATTAATGCTGTTATGCACAGAATTAATTTTTTTATTTAAATGTTTTTGTTTTAGACTATGAAAAATATAGGAAAAAAAAAATCAGCAGAGCTTCCTTCAGAAAAGGAAGGTTCCTGCCAAAAAAGTCAAGAATGGAGAGGTAACTATTTTTAAATTAAATTCTGTCTTTGATATTAAATTGTAATGGTGTTTACATGTTTCTGTATGGTTTGATTTTCAGATTTACAGCTAATTTGTGTTAATATCTTCACATAAACTAAGCTTCATAAAATGGTCAAAGCATCTAATAACAAAGAAAGCATTTATTTGGTTTAGTTTTAGCTTAAAAAAGGTCCTTTAAATACTAAAGATTATTAAGCAACAACTGCAGAAAGTATTAAATTTTAGATGAGCTATGCTATACCTCCACTTAGAAATATCTTAATGTAAGAAAAATCAACCTTATCCATACTTTATCTCCATATCCAGTCATTCTTGCCTAATCTGGCTATATTTCTTTGGCAGGAAACAACAGAAAATATCATCAGATAATAACTCAAATTGCTAATGACATCCATTAGTTTCTTCTCAAAGATGAAGAAGTTGAAATTTCATTTTTTGGTTCCCAATGGCCCTAATTAATATTTTTTGAACAAAAGTTTTCATCTGCTTCAGAAGGGAGGTAAGTATTTTTGGGGGAAGCCTACCAATTCCCATCATGTCTCCTCAGCACATTTACTGAGACCTAGTCACCAGATCAAGCTTTCTCAGCAATGAGAGCAAAATGTGTCTTCCTCAACACTCAAAAGTCTGCTATCAAAGCAATCTCACTGGGAAGATGGGACACAATGTGTAAAGCTACTATAAGATTCTTTTAAGGTCTGGCTGTTGGAAAAGCAAAGTTAACCTGGAATGTTGTCTGTGCATAACAGTGCCTTAAGATTTATAGAAATTATAGTCAGTATTTGACAGGTTGACACAAGTCTCAGAACAATAATAAAACATGTAGAAACAGCATAATTTTCCCATCATTTTTTAAATAAAGATTGTCGGGGTATTTATTGGATGACATTCTATCAAAAACAGCAGAAGGAAGAATTTTGTTTGTCATCCACTGGAGGGGTTCATGTTGTTACTGCAGTCTGGTATCACTACATGCAACCTACCACATACATTGTTAAAAAAAAACAAACAAACCAACAACAAAAAACCAAACAAACAAAAAAAACCAAACAAACTTTTAAGAAATTGACAAAAAAAGTTGGAAAAGCTTCTACTGAAAGAACTAAGTACAGTAACTGCCTAGGGCATCAGTAAAGCTTATTCCTTCCCTGATGGCTCCCATGGTTATAAGAATCACAAGTTTCAGAGAAGCACAAGGTGCCCATGAAAGGCTGTGGGAGAATAAAGAAAATCTAGAGAGTGCAAGAAGGAATTCATAAAGAGGCTCTGTCTCTGAAGACAGGATAAGTGTCAGAAAACATATCTCAAGGTTTAGCCTGGGAAAAATGTGTCTTCAGATTTAGCTATCAAAATGCTCTGGTTGCTGTATCACACCTCTACTGAAGTATCTATGTCTGTATTAAAGCACACTCAGGGCAATTCTGTTATTTAAGAGAACACATTCTGCAGTCTGTGAGGGGAAGACTGAAATTGGGAATTATATTGCATTGCCACTACCTAAAAAAAGTGCACCATGAAATAAATGGATATTGTTCCTCAGACTTTTAAAATTACTTAGAGAACTTTTCGGAAATATCCACATACTTCTCAGCAGCTTTACAGCATAAACACTAGTTTCACCTTATCATCCCTTTAATCACTGCAGATCACTTAATTTCCTGTGAAATTATTTTGATGGTTTCTTCCTCACCGTGTATTGACAGAAGATGTTATCCATTATGCCATCAATAGGATTCAGAGCAATTTATTTAACTGAATATATCACGACATGCTTGAAAGCAGTTTTTCAACCTAACAGTCTGATTGAATTTAATATTAATACCATTAGCATTCTGGCTATGCAAGGAAATTTAATGACACAGGTTATTAAGCTTCTTGCTGGGGAGAGGAAGTCAATTGTCTGTAGAGGTCAGGAAGGAAGCTCCCTTTACTACCGTCTGTCGTCTCACAACAGGTTGTTGCATTACCCAAGAGTTCACTTTCATCTTGAACCTGTGTCTCAAGGGAGAACACCACTTAAGAGAGCCTTAACCTGGGAAGCCATAGTGCAAAATTAGACTTAGCTTTGTATTTCTGATAAAGAACAGCATTATGTTATTCAAGTGCTAGTGTTGGTAGCACTTCCTTTTGGACTCAGAACAAGTCATGACACAACATCTTGAGACTCAGAAACCTGGGAGAAAATCCCTGAAGTTATCTAGCAGTTAACTCTTAGAAGAGAGCATACTGGCTTTCCATACCCATCAGGAGATNTTTGAACAAAAGTTTTCATCTGCTTCAGAAGGGAGGTAAGTATTTTTGGGGGAAGCCTACCAATTCCCATCATGTCTCCTCAGCACATTTACTGAGACCTAGTCACCAGATCAAGCTTTCTCAGCAATGAGAGCAAAATGTGTCTTCCTCAACACTCAAAAGTCTGCTATCAAAGCAATCTCACTGGGAAGATGGGACACAATGTGTAAAGCTACTATAAGATTCTTTTAAGGTCTGGCTGTTGGAAAAGCAAAGTTAACCTGGAATGTTGTCTGTGCATAACAGTGCCTTAAGATTTATAGAAATTATAGTCAGTATTTGACAGGTTGACACAAGTCTCAGAACAATAATAAAACATGTAGAAACAGCATAATTTTCCCATCATTTTTTAAATAAAGATTGTCGGGGTATTTATTGGATGACATTCTATCAAAAACAGCAGAAGGAAGAATTTTGTTTGTCATCCACTGGAGGGGTTCATGTTGTTACTGCAGTCTGGTATCACTACATGCAACCTACCACATACATTGTTAAAAAAAAACAAACAAACCAACAACAAAAAACCAAACAAACAAAAAAAACCAAACAAACTTTTAAGAAATTGACAAAAAAAGTTGGAAAAGCTTCTACTGAAAGAACTAAGTACAGTAACTGCCTAGGGCATCAGTAAAGCTTATTCCTTCCCTGATGGCTCCCATGGTTATAAGAATCACAAGTTTCAGAGAAGCACAAGGTGCCCATGAAAGGCTGTGGGAGAATAAAGAAAATCTAGAGAGTGCAAGAAGGAATTCATAAAGAGGCTCTGTCTCTGAAGACAGGATAAGTGTCAGAAAACATATCTCAAGGTTTAGCCTGGGAAAAATGTGTCTTCAGATTTAGCTATCAAAATGCTCTGGTTGCTGTATCACACCTCTACTGAAGTATCTATGTCTGTATTAAAGCACACTCAGGGCAATTCTGTTATTTAAGAGAACACATTCTGCAGTCTGTGAGGGGAAGACTGAAATTGGGAATTATATTGCATTGCCACTACCTAAAAAAAGTGCACCATGAAATAAATGGATATTGTTCCTCAGACTTTTAAAATTACTTAGAGAACTTTTCGGAAATATCCACATACTTCTCAGCAGCTTTACAGCATAAACACTAGTTTCACCTTATCATCCCTTTAATCACTGCAGATCACTTAATTTCCTGTGAAATTATTTTGATGGTTTCTTCCTCACCGTGTATTGACAGAAGATGTTATCCATTATGCCATCAATAGGATTCAGAGCAATTTATTTAACTGAATATATCACGACATGCTTGAAAGCAGTTTTTCAACCTAACAGTCTGATTGAATTTAATATTAATACCATTAGCATTCTGGCTATGCAAGGAAATTTAATGACACAGGTTATTAAGCTTCTTGCTGGGGAGAGGAAGTCAATTGTCTGTAGAGGTCAGGAAGGAAGCTCCCTTTACTACCGTCTGTCGTCTCACAACAGGTTGTTGCATTACCCAAGAGTTCACTTTCATCTTGAACCTGTGTCTCAAGGGAGAACACCACTTAAGAGAGCCTTAACCTGGGAAGCCATAGTGCAAAATTAGACTTAGCTTTGTATTTCTGATAAAGAACAGCATTATGTTATTCAAGTGCTAGTGTTGGTAGCACTTCCTTTTGGACTCAGAACAAGTCATGACACAACATCTTGAGACTCAGAAACCTGGGAGAAAATCCCTGAAGTTATCTAGCAGTTAACTCTTAGAAGAGAGCATACTGGCTTTCCATACCCATCAGGAGATACCTTTTGTCTTCATTCACATATGTGTATCTTTATTTTCCCAATGATCTCACTCTCCCTACACGTTCTCGGTTGCTAGAGCAGAGCTCCGTGCCTATCGCGCTCCCCAAGGGCAGTGGGGTGGCCGCCGCGGTGGCTGCTCCACCCGGGCCTCCTCAGCTGCCGCTCACAGGCTGCCGGCCCCCAGCACAAGCAGCCGCTGTCCCACCTTCCAGAAAGGCCAAAAAAAAAATAAAAATAGCCCTTTGCTGACTCTTTTTATTGATATTTTCCCTTCCACGTGGAGACTCACCACACTGGAGCAGGTCCTTCGGCGAGTAGGCGCCCTCGCTGCTGTGCCCCGGTAATGCCACGCACCGCTTGTTCGCTCATTGCTCCCGAGGAGCTGCTTTTACCACAGGGGCCTGTGTCCGTTGCTGGCGGTTCCGCCTCGTTCGGATCTGCCGCCGGTGGGACTGCTCCGCCCGGGCCGCCTCAGCAGCCGTCCACAGGCTGCCGGCACTGGCACGGCCCAGCTGCTCCCTCTTCGCCACGATTCCCTTGCCCGATACGGACTGACCTGCTCTGGAGCTGCTCTCCTCAGCAAGTCTCAGTAATAAAGTAATTCTGGAATGAGATTCCAGGAAGAAATTTGTTGTTGTTGTTTTGTTTTTCTCACTTAACAATACTAGGTGGAAACTGACGACAGGATATTTCAGATTAATTACTGCTTAAAGCCTAGTCAAAGTCGTGCTGCACTTACCCACCCTCACCCTGCAACAAGAGACTGCTGCATAGACCTTCCCTGCTGACAAATCCTTCAGGCTAGTGTATCCAGAAATAAAACAAAGTGGTTTGCTAATTAAAATTTCTCCCTACCACCTGGGCTTTCCTTGTTGGATGAAGTGACAGGTTGTTTGCTAGTAGCTTTCAATTCCTAACAAGATAATTGCTCACTCCAGCCAATTAGTGTTATCACAGGCTGACTGAATTTGTACTGAGATCAGGGATCCGCAACAAAGCACTAACAGTCTTGACCTGTTTTCTGCTCAGTAGATGACAGAGCAAAGACTTTAGCTACCAAATGTGTTAGCAGTGCAGATTATTTAGCAACCTCCTGAAGATCATCTTCTCAATAGACCAAGAGCAAGCAGAACATTTTTGTTTTCAATACTGTGATTTTAAATGTGCTCCTATAATCAGGAACGATGGAAAATTTCCTTACTGAAGAAGTGCCTTTATCTCTTACTAGTATTCAGTGATGCAATGAGCTTAGCGGAACAGTCCAAATTTACTCTGTAGTCAGATTAACAACTCATTTTGCTAGAGAAGAGTAGTTTGTATAGATCAGGTTATTACTCTGAAGAAGTTCATAGCCTTTTCTTGACCATTTCTTTAGTAACAAAAAAGGTGGAAACTGTATGCAGTACAGTGTTGTAATTTGTTTTGTCACAATGCTACCTTTCTTTTAGTGCAAAGAACATTACAGAATCAGTAAGACTGACCAGGTCTAAAACTACAGAGCAGTTTGATTGTCAGTTGTAAAACTGTATGTATCAGTATACTCAGAAGGCTTACAAACTTCTGATTGTTCTAAGAGCTGATGGAGAGTTTAGTTGCTATCTCAGATAGTGAAATTACAGTCTAGAACATGAAACTGCATCTCAGCTATCTTTGCTAGGGATTTGTTAAAATGTAAGCTTTGCTAGTGGCTGTAACATTTCTTTTTCTGTATGTATCAGGAAAAAAAAAGATCTCTTTGGAAGCCTGTTTTTCTTCTTTTAAGTAAGGATCCTCAAATATGCAAACAGGACATGCAAAAATTTATGTGAAAATTGCAGAAGCAGGAGAGTGTGAGACTGTTTCTCAACTGAAGGTAACATGCATTCACTTACCAGATTTTTAACTGGAATCAGACAATCATGGAACAATTCACTTTGGAAGGTAACTGGAGGTATTTAGTTCAACCTCCTGCTCGAAGAATGTTTAAATTCCAAGACATATCTGGTTGCTCAGGACCTTGCCCAGTAGAGTTTAAAGATCTCCATGGATGGAGATTCCACAGTTTCTATGGACAATGTTTCCCATTGTGCTAAAAACCCAATTTTCATGGTCTTTTTTCCCTTATCTTTATCCAAGCATATGACCAGCCTGCAGAATCATATCCAAAGACTAGCTGGAACTAAACAGACATGTAAGAAAGAAACATTTTCTGTCTCACTGAGCTGTGAGAGAAGAATACAAAAGAGAAGAAAGACAACTACTTAGGAACTAACTTATTGATAAAGGGATTTGTATTGGGAAGCAGCTGATTGCTACTTAATGCCCTTCCTCCTTAAAGGGAGTCAGAATACCATTACCTCTTTTGACATGGCTAGCTAATACATGATTCTGACAGCGTCTGCCTTCAAAGCAGCAAATATGATCACAAATTAAGACTGTAAAGCACTTGGCATGAAATTAAGTGAACTGACCACAACATCCAGTTCCTATCTTAATCATACCTGTAATTTATCTTGTAAGAGGGATGATTTCACATGGTGTTGATTTCCATCATAAATCACCTTCTGCATCAGGCTTTCTCTTTTTCTCTTCCAGTGATACACTTGGCTTCTTTGTTAATGCTCAAAATGTCATAAATTTGTTATACTTAACTGTCCCCACTCTGACAGCATGTGACAAATTCATCAACATTTTGATTACATGTGGTCAACCTGTTTCTTACTCTTCCCAACTAGCATTGTGTTAAGCCTCTCAAACACCGAAGAGAATATCAAGCAAGTGGTGATATGACCTTGTCAAAGAACTATCACCTCAGGAACTTAAATCAGCCAAAAATACTGATTTGTTGTTGTAAGCATGTGCTTGGAGTCACAAGGTTTACTGCCAAGTCATATGAAGTATCACACAGAACATAATCATGGGCCAATTCCTTTTATTTATTGCTGCATCCCAAGGGTAGGAATACAGGGAGAACATCTTTATTTTATATATCCCCAATATAGTTAATTGGTTTTTTAACATGCTGGTCTCACAGGGGAGGGTTTTCATCTGATTAATTTGCTATTACCTAAAGCCACCTTCCCTGATAACTTTTTATATGTTCTTTTCTTCCAGAACTGATACTGACTTTAAATTTGAAACAGTGACAAGTCTCCTTGACACCACTGTAAGGAATGTAAAAACACCTCTAGAAAATATTCAGCAGCTTGTCTTAGGAAAGGCCCTCAGCTCCTGCAGAGTGATTCAAGGAAGGTTCTAGTCCTCACTCCAGCTTTGCCCTTTGTACTACATCATAGAATCATAGAACGGTTTGGGTTGGAAGGGATATCATGCCAAGGTTATCCTTTTTTCCTGCTAAGCTAAAATATTCTTAAAACCTATGCAGCTCATGCTGTCAGTCAATGTCATATAATCCTAGAGACTGTTGTGTCTCAAAGGCAAAGCCTTAGAAGCCAGTCACACAACATCTGTAGAGAGGCACTGGGATGGTAGGGACCTCACTCCGCTCTTACCCCCTAAGATCTCAGCTGAAGCTACGTCCAGTTCTGGGTAATGCAGCTTGCAAAAATCTCTAGTGAGCTTTCTCTGGGTAGTGTGAAGGTTAGGTTGAGGGATTAGGATTATTTTTCTTTTTTTTTTTTTTTTTTTTAGAAGTTTGATTTCTTTATGGCACACTTTAATGGAGCTTTTCACATGTGACTATATTGCTGGAAACAAGGCCTCAGAAGAATTGTTTTATTTTTTTCTTTACCAGTAGTCAATGTGCTCATGATTATTCTTTAAAGATCACATTTATGCTATATACAGATATTGGAATTCAGAGATCAAGGAGGAGGTAGGCTGATGGTCAGTAGTTTTCCTTGGTATACGAGAATAAGTATTTACAAGATTATAAACAGCATATTATAGAACAATTGGTATCAGTACAGAAGAATAATGGTGGCTCTTTTATCTCTAAAATACTTAATGCTTGTTTCTTTGAGAAATAAATGTAGCTAGGAAGAAGTACCCTGGATTATTTATTTTCTTGTCATAGGCAACTATATTAAAAATGCCTCTTCATAAAAGTATTGTGATGATCTAAAAAAACCCTTCAAACTTCAAAACTACATTTACTCTCAGTTTCTTTATATCCATTGTTCAACACTTTTAATAACAGAGGGGTCTATCTATTCAGAATGAAAGTGTTCACCCATGGTTTGTTGTGCTGTGATAAATACAGTAATTGGTCATTGTGCTGCTGAATTTAAAATGAATTCTTTAAATTCCTCAAAATTTTTAATTTTATTAGGTGCCCCGTTCCAACCCTCCTGTGTATTGGCTTCCAGACTTTACCTTACCAAGTTTCTGTGACATGGAGTTTTGATTGTAGATTGATGGAACTGAGAATTTGGATCTGAAGGTTATTTTTGACAGTTCAATATAAGCACTGACAGCTATTGGATTACATAAAGTCAATGAAGTTAATCAGGACAATATCACTGCTAGTAAATGAATGTATACAAGAGCAGCTGCTCTGTGGAAAAACTGCATAACAATGAAAAAGATACTGTAAATGAAAACAGTATTTCAAATTAATACATTTCTCAAATTAGTGTATTCACATTTCTGATATATATTTCTTAAATAACTTCAGAATTTTCTGTAACCAGTAAATACTTCCTGGCACACAACAAAAGACTTCCTTGGAGTATCCTCGCAGTTTTTCAAATTTCAGACATACAAGATTTGTTACAATAATTACTCAAATCTACTAAAAAAAAAAAAAAGGTTAATTTAGCCATATATTAGATGTTGTTAATGATCTCTTGAGTAATATAAAATAAAATTTATTAAACATTATACAATGTTTAATTGTATAATGGAATGGTTTAAGTTTCTCACAGAACCTTAACTAACAAGGATATATAAAAATGTTTTCATGTAGAATATTATGGGATTTCATATGGTTTAGTCATTAAAACATAGGCTTAAATAAATGAAAAGAGCAAATACTTAGATTCCTTCCAAAAGACCTGATGTAGCAATTTTTCCTCTTTATATTTTGCCACACCAGTCATTATTTTAGCTCTTCTATCTAGAGAAAAATCATAAAGAATGTCAAGATTGAACCTTATTTTCAAAGCAGACATACAGCAAGTCTAATACTAATGTCTGTATACAGGACAAAAGCATTGCACAACAATTCTCAGTAAACACACAGTTTGTGAAGTTCTCCATAACTCAATCTGAAATAGTTAACTATGCTTATCTGTGGATATTTTAGCCTGGGTATTCACTGGGATAGAAAAGCAGAAACCCCACAGAAGCAAAGGTATTCTCAACAGATTCACCATATATCAGAATAACGTGCAAATTTAAGAAGGATTTTGTAACTATCGTTGCTACTTTCCTGGAAAGCTAACAAATGTACTGATGTTTTGTTCTTTAAAAATAACTCCAGTAGAACATGCACAAGTTAGAAGTACAACACTGAAGCAACATATTTTATTAAACTATTTTGCAATAACATTTTATTGCATTAGTTGGAGGCACAGATTGCTTTTGCAGCAACCACTGAAAGGAACTCTATTATGTATTTACAACAGCATTTACCAGCAAACTCCCTGTTGCTCAACAAGAGTTCTGTTTAGAAGAACAACTGTTTCCTTTCAAAGAGTAGCAGAGAGGTGTGCAATTTGATTGCTGCCTGCTCTGTTACACTGATGTCAAAAACATTGGAACTGAGATACAAGAGTGGCTGAATTTATTAAGGTCTTGTATTCTAGACTTACTCATATATTCTTATTCTGATTTTAGAATAACTCTAGTCGTTGAATATACTTGCCCTCTAATCCACAAGGGAGAGTAGAAAAGCCTTTTAAAAATCTTGCTCAATTCTCTGCAAACACAACACTGTTCTGTGAGAAAATGTTTTCCTGTTTCTATAGCAAGAAGTACAGGGACTCCATAGCCAGCTTGCATCTTGCCAGTCCTTAATGTCTGGTGGGAATTTAAACTATCATATCATCACACCTGCACTGCATCCTCATGGAATACCTCCCCTGAAATTCTCACTCCATAATGTCAGTCTTCTGCAAAAAGTTTTGTGACAGATTTAGTATCTCCTCCGTAGCAGAACTGCATCTTTCACTTAGTTAATAATTACCCACAGGCTGTTTCTTCAGTATATTGACATCTTGATATTTTTTGTCTCTATTTATTTTCAGGTTTTGATGAAGTAGAGCCTAGAACTGTTGCAGATACCATGCACAATAGCCATAAACAGTAGGAGGTTGATACCCTCTTACTGTGTGCATCTCACAACAGCTTCATTTCCTGAAGCTTCCCATGTTCTAGCAAAATGTACAGAACTAAAGAGTCCCCATGAACTGTTTATTCACATTCTTCCTTCCAAGTCTTACCTGTAGGTTAGTAAGCAACATGTTGCACTGTATTTGCATACAAAAGCATTTTAAGGCAGAACTTGGACAAACAGATGAGTCATTATGTTATTATGACTGGAAGACATGATAAGCGAAAGCTTCTGCTATGGCTTCTATCAAAATAGCTTATCAGGCTCCGAAGTATGGTGTGGTTTATAGTAAATATATATACATACATCTATCTGTACCAAGTCACCTGATTTTTATGTGCCTCTCTGTGATGTTCCTCAAGAATTCTTCCTGAATCTTTGGAAAGATTCTTTGTTCAAAACACAGCTCAGGCTCTGAATGTTCCTAATGTTTTATTTGACAACAAAAATGTCTGAATAAAACATGAAGAAACCTTTGCAACAGGAGATTACTGTGAAACATGATGTATTCATCTGACATTTTCAGATATGTTGCCTAGGGTTACATCGAAATATTCCCCACATAGTTGTATTGAGTGCTTGTTCCTGTGTGACAAAAAAGAGATAACATTGAACATGCACATAATTATATTTCTATTATCTTCTGCTTTCAAGTGAGAGTAAGAGCAAGACTCATAATGATGCTGCAAATCAATGGAAAATTCAAGAAAATCATTGCATCCGAAAATAAAAATCAAAGTAAAGTAATTAATAACTCAGCCTTTTACCCATAAAACTGTTGAAAAGCCAGATGAATAAGGAAAGAGCAGGAGAGTTTGACTATTTGCTAAAACAACAGGTGGACTAAGCATATCTTACTTCCTCCTGTGTTATCTACAGCATTCAGCCTTTTAACCTCTAAGTGTTCAAGTTCCACTGATACCTTTCTTGGTACTGGGTGTTGGTATATCCTGGAATCTGATTGATACTTTTAGACTTTAGATCACATCTCTGATCCCTATTTTCAAACATATTTAATGTGATGTTTAGTTTCTCGCAATTTGCTTCATCTTTGGGTAATATTCTGTATCAATGTCAATTTCAGGAAATTTCCATCTACATGTATTTATACAAGATTAGGCATAACCGAATACATAGATAGCCTATTACATAGGCTTACATGGCTTAAGACATATAGTGCCTCATAAGAAGATGACATCCCAGTTCTTCTAAGTTTGGTTTGTCTTTGCCAGATACTTCTGATATATTTTTCAGTACTTTCATATTAAAAAGCCTGTTTAAATATCTCAAGGAACAAAACAAGACTATGCCTAGCTATCTTCCAAACCCCTTCTAAAATGCATATCTCTGCGAACTTCTTTAGAGCTGGAAACACATCCAAACAATTTAATATCCTCTCAGTCTCTAAAACTATTAAAATAAAATCTAATCTTGACTAATATTTCCCATTATATGCCAGTGTTGGAAAATACTGTAAGAAGATGAAAATAATTAGCGCTTTTGAGATACTTGAGGAAGTGATGTTTGCCTCAGCTGGGAAAAAAAAAATGTTTACAAAACAACCTGGACAGTTTGTGAATTGGATTTAAATGAACACAGAAAAAATCCAAACGCTCACTTGAAATTGTTAAAGGTGTCCTCGTGCTAATGTATGTTGTCCAAATCTGTTCTACCAGGAGCTGTGGTTTCATAAGAAAATGTCCAAATGCATCAACAGAAGACTGAAGGATACCCAGAGGCTCCTTGTACATGGTAGAAAAGGATCAAGGACTGTGTATACACCTCTGAAAACTGAGGAAATAATTATTAAGTATGATGTCTATCAAACTATCCAGAATAAGTAATTTCCAGGGTATAGCTATATAAACATGATAAATTTCTGCCAAAAATACTTCCATGAGAAAAGTATGCTAAATTGAAATATGATTGCTGTTTAAAACTTCCCTATCTGAAATATAGTTCTGAAACATTGAAGACATTTAAAACTATATTCTTGCTACTTCATCTTTTTAACAAAGAAACGTAGAAAAGTGATTTTAACAACTGATTCTTAGAGTAAGGGTAATAATTTCTTATTTCTAATACATTAAAATAAGGACAGTTTTATATAGGAAATGCTTGCTTTTTTTTTTTTT
>VYZU01003129.1:1493-22018 GCA_013401355.1 Ceyx cyanopectus
CTAGACCAAGTCACCCAGGAACAGATCCAGGTGGGTCTTGAGTGTCTCCAGAGATGGAGACTCCACAACCCCCCTTGGGCAGCCTGTTCCAGAGCTCTGTCACCCTCACTGAGAAAAAGATCTTTCTTGTGTTTCCCCTAAACCTCTTGTGCTCCAACTTGCACCCATTGCCTCTCGTCCTGTCATTGGATGACATTGAGAAAAGTCTGGCTTTGAGTAGATTTAGACTGGGTATCAGGAAGAAGTTCCTGACCTTGAGGGTGGTGGATCAGTGGAACAGGCTCCCCAGGGAGGTGGTTGAGGCCCCATCCCTGGAGAGATTCCAGGTGAGGTTGGCCAAGACTCTGAGCAGCCTGGTCTAATTGAGGGTGTCCCTGCTCCCTGCAGGGGGGCTGCACTAGATGACCTTTGGAGGTCCCTTCCAGCCCTAAACTTTTTATGATTCTCTGATCTGTTTATGCACCTTGTTATTTTCAGAGGTAGTGTGTCACTGAGCAATTCTCAGTTGTTCAAGCATTTTATTCCAGAGGTGTGTTTTCAATTTCTCAGCAGTTTCTGCTGGAGGTCACACTGCTAATGACCACTGTGGAACTTCTGAGATTTCCATTGTCACGTCAGCTGTTGCTGCAGTGGCAATACCCAGGCAGCAATAGTGACCACTGTGATGTGATCCATTT
Organism: Ceyx cyanopectus; assembly: GCA_013401355.1. NCBI lineage: Eukaryota > Metazoa > Chordata > Aves > Coraciiformes > Alcedinidae > Ceyx > Ceyx cyanopectus. The sequence goes on from VYZU01003129.1 coordinate 2,171, forward strand.
CAGCCATTCCCCACATCCTGAACTTAATCTTTGTTGATTGAAAAAGACTTTATTTTTGACCCTGTTGAAGAAAGACAGGCACTGGTGGAAAGAAATCTTTGTGTCACTGTTGAAAACCAGCAGAACTGAAGAAACTTAACTGCTCTCAGTGGAAAGCAGTCTCTGCTGGTAGGATGTGACTTTCCCAAAGCTGAGAGGGAGAAGGGAACATCAGTTCCCCATACAGTGAAATAATTTGAGCAGTGTGTTGAGCCTATCAACAAGCTGTGTTCTTAACAAATCCATGGCAACATTTTTTCCCCCCCCAAGGACTGATGCATCCTGAATGTGGCTTCTACCCCAGGCCCAGTGCTGCAGGGGATACAGAGGCCATGTCTAGCCTGGGGATGGGTGTAGATTAACCTGCCCAGCACATCCCAATGCACCTCAGATGCATGGGGTCTTACAAGAGTTGACACCAAGATATTACCCAAATAAAGTAGCACAAGTCCTGTTTTTGGCAGAGTCATCCTTCAGTGGGATGACAGCACTGACACTCAGCTTTCTGTTTTTTGTCTCAGTTTATCGTGGTCTCCTTGAAGGATGGGATGTTTAACAATGCAAATGTCCTCTACAAGACCAGGTTTGTGGATGGTGTGTCAACTATTACAAGGCACACTCAGCTTCAAAACAAAGAGAATACAAATGACCTCAAGAATGCCCGGGAAAAATCAAAGAAGGACAAGAGAAACCATCATATCTAAGAAGGTTTAGTCAAATTTGATGTACTGCAGCAGAAGTAGCTTCTCCATTGGTTTCTGTCTCAAGTGAAAGCTGAGGCAGTATACCTACTGTCATAGGAATTTATGTATTTTGAGTTTAAGGTAATATTTTTTGTTTTCAGATGTAGTTCATATTTTTTTAACAATCGAAATTGGTGCTTGTACTAATCAGCCTGCATAACTGGCTGCATTTGCTCCTCTGTCTTGACCTTTTATGACTGCATACTAGTGAATCTAGAGGACAAGGGCATAAGGAGATTGAGCTACTATTTTAAGGGCCAAGTCAGGCATAATTTTTTTTATCAGTTTTTAAAATTTTATTTACAGCTTGCTGTGCTGATGTTTTTAATCTCTAAGTATCCTGACCTACCCAACTGCACTGTGCTTTCCTCCCCCAGCTCTTCTCCGAGCAGTGCCTACTGAAAAGTGCACACACCCTTGCTCCATTTTAGGCTCATTGCCATACTTCCCCAAGTTAGGTTATTTAATTTTCTGGAGTTTCCTCTCCTTTTACCTTTACCAATGAACCCCAAGTTAATGTTCTCATGCTGTTTTGATGATTTTGGGTAACGTGCCCCATTAGCTTGTGCTCAGGTGGCAGAAACCCAGCACTGGTCACAGCACCACAGAAGGGTGAAGGATGGCAGAGGGGACTGTGACCCACACAAAGGGCTCATGTTTTGAGTGTGTATGGTCGGACGACGTTTGTCTTGCCACAGTTGGTAGCTAACAAATAACCATAAAGTTTTTATTGAATGGCTGATTTGCTATGTTGTCCTACCTTTTCTAAAAAGAAATATCAATTTTTGAGGTGGGGTGGTGTCAGGAGAGATGGATGTGCTGAAGAGTTTGGGGATATTTTTATGTAAATAAATTTTCAGCCTCATGGTTTCATCTTCCTTATAAATGTATATATAATATATACATACATCTTCTTACCCTGCCTGGTTGCAAGAGAACAAGTGGTTGGCTTAAAAAACAAATTCACACAACTCATTCTGGCTGGACAGTGTGGAGTTGGACCAAGTGGTGAGGTAAGAGGCTGGAGGGCAGTGCAGTGAATCTGGATCACAGAAGGGGGGGTGGGGGGGAAAAACCACCATCAGTCACTGGGAAGAACAGGTCATGCAGCTTTTATTGAGTTTTACCTTTTTGGTAAGCAGGAGGGTTTTTTTTTTTTTCTTCAGTCAGACCATTCACAGACTTTTGACAGTACAGATTGCAGTGGATTTGATGGAGATCTTGCAACATTAGAAAACCTTCCTCAATATACATCCATTTCAGCAACAGCTTGTAGGTCAGTACAGGAGTGCCAGAGTCTGCACTGCACTCCTGTATACAAAGCATGGCAGCAGCACAAGAATTGCCCGTGCTGGGCAAAGTACAGTGTGTTTTACATAGTGCAATCAACTTTTAGAGGAAAAACTCTAGGAAGGCCACATCTATTTATTTTATCCTTTAGTCCTGTCAAATTGACAAATGTGAGGGGGGATAGAAACCAAACCACTGGCCGAACTGGCTTTTGTACAGGTAGGTTTTGTGTATAGGCACATGCTTTAGAGAGGAGCTCTGAATTTCTTCTGTAATCACCAGAAAGACATATTGCTTTGTGATTCCAAACACCTTACACCATCTCTAACCCTCCTAACACTCTGGGCCAGAGTTGTCCAATCCAGGTGGATGTAGAGTTCCTAGGATATGCTCTTCCCTCTCATGTAAATCCCCAATAGAGAAATGCAGGTTGCTATTGACAGTTACAGTTACTCTACTTGGTCATTTGACCACGTTAGGCATCACCTCTGAATGCTCCACAGTGAAGAAACTCACTCACTGCCAGAGATGCAGAGGCTCCTGCTTTTCTGTTACTGTTGCTCACCAATACAAAAAAAAAAACCAAAACACAGTCCAAATTGGACAAGGAACCACCACAGCAAAAGCATCTAAGTCATCTAATACAAAAAAAAAAAACCAACAAGCACTCATGACAGCACCTGTCATGGCAAAGCAGCTTTCTCAAGATACTGCCAAAGTGATTCTCCCAGTTAGTTAAAAAAAAAATAAATGTACACTGTGCTCAATAGTTCCAACTGGACGTAAACAAAGAGCAGCTCCCTGCAATGAGGTGTAAGTCCAGACACAGCACCAGCTCCCAGCACTGAGGAGTTGCCCACTGACCAGTTCCAAGTGTACAATGCATTAGTGCTTGCTGAGGTTTCTGCTACAGTGGGGACAGCTCTGCCCCTTTCTTGCAGACATTGTCTTGCTCAGTGTGCACAGACCCCACTCCTGCCTTCCCACGAACAATGCCATTGTCAGTCCCAGAGAACACAGCAGGGAAGTGGCACCTAAGGCAGAGCAGCTACTCCACACGTGGCTGTGGAGGTGACAGCACCTGATCTGAGCAGCCCTCGTCCCACCCTGCCCACGACACACCTGAAAGGAACTGCAAGAAAAGAAACAAGGCCTCCTATGCTGAAAGGCGTGGGCAGGATACTGCCCACAATTCAGATTTTATTTCACCACCAGCAAAGCATTTTTATCCCCAAGAAGCTGTACACAGACTGGTCAGGTTACAGTGCAGTGCTAACTTCACACTATGAAAAGTCTGCTATAGTGGTCGGGTTGACTTTTTGTCTGAGGAGGGCAATAAAAGGAGAGAGGCAGCAGGGCCACGTCATCGTACAGCAATTTTTACTCCACATGAATGCAGATAGAATCTTGTCTTTCCTTAAGTACAAATTAAGAATTTGCTAGAAACCACCCTGACTCAGGCTGCTGAGAAGTGACAGGTGACTGTTTCTTACAAATATTGACAAGTCTAAATAAATCATTACAGGTTTCCAAAGCAAGAACAGGGTTACAAAGAGGAAGGGAATTAAACATTACCACTGTTAAAAAAAACCAACAAACTTGTCAATGCAAACTTTGCACACTCTTCAAAAGCATGTCTAGAAAAGGTTTTCCTTTTTTTATTCCTTTTTCTTTTCCTGCAGAGAAAAAAAAAAAAAAGCTCGTCCATGCAAAACAATTTAGAGAAGAGCAGTGTTCCATCTGGGCACCAACTTTGTCCCACACAGCTCAGTAAAGTGCTCTCTTGTGCATCCTTTCAGGAAAAAAACAAAATAAAAGTTTCTCAAAGTTTGCTGGCTGGGGAAGGCAGAGTCTGGGCCAATCCATGCTGAGGTCAGAGAAGGAGGAAAGGAGCAAAGTTAACAGTACTGTGCCTGTTGTAACTCACAACTGCGAGGGAGGAGCAGGTGGGTGTCAGATGAAGCCCTGCCCCTGGGAAGCCACAGGAGTTTTAACACGGGCTTCACCAGGGGAAGCTTTTCATTCTTTGTAGGTAACAAACACTGGCTCTGCTGCAGGGTGATGAGGATTTAACTCTTTTAGACACTCAGGTAACAGAGCTCCACACGACTCAGGTAAAAATCAATTATTTTTTTTCACTTTCTATGCTGTCAGTTTTTCTGCTGAAGCATAAAATGGGATTACAGTAACATTCTTTTGCTGATCTTTTTAAAGAAGGGGGGAAAAAAAGCAAAAAAAATACCAACCAACCCTAACAAACCAGCAAAAACACAAAAAAAAAGAGCACATCTTGCTTGCCCTCAACATTCTAGGGCAGACCATTAGAGGTATCACTGAAAAAATAACTAACAATCACCTTCCAAGAGTAAAGGTAACATTAGTGGGGAAAAGAATTTAAGGCATTCTTTTTATTTTGGCCAGGAATGATGCATGCTACAGAATAATCATTTTCCCACTTGTTTTTCAGACCACTGCACTTTTTGTTTTTGTTTTACATGGCACTTTGTAGTTTGTGTTTCACAACTCAGTCAAGATTTTCAAGTGCTTTCTTCAACAGAAATGCCTTCTCTTGTAGCTCGGGTCTGCTGTCTGATGCCATCGTAGACAGTGAATGGATGAGGTGCTCTCTGCTTTCTGTTGTCAGGCATTCCCACTGCTGAGCTTCTGTGTAGATAAAGACAGACAGACACTGGGCATGAATACCAGGATGCCAAAAAATAATCCAAAAGCCATCTCCAAATCTCAGGTAGGCTGAAAGAGAGACTGCTTCAGCATTACAAAAGGAAAAAAAATGTTCCCAATGAGGGTGGCAGAGCCTGGAAGGAGCTGCCCAGGGAGGTTGTGGAGTCTCCTCTGGAGACACTCAAGACCTGCCTGGTTGTGTTCCTGGGTGACTTGGTCTAGGGGACCCTGCTGTGGCAGGGGGGTTGGACTAGATGATCTTCTAGGTCCCTTCCAAGCCCTAACATTCTGTGATTTCACTTGCAGCTCATACTGCTCTTCCAGGAGGAGGCAAGCTCAAGGAGACACTCAGTGTGGGCACTGCCTCCTGCCCAGGGAGTGCTGCCCACTTGAGCATCTGAGTGCCAACAAGTGAAAAACACATGTGAAAAAAAACCCAGACCACAACTGTTTCTTGTAATGTAAGAAGACTTTAGCTAGAATATGGAAACATTAAGAGCAGAACAGAAACCCAAGTGAAAAATGCACCACAGAACAACCACAGACGCATACTATGTTGAGAGCTTAAGCAGACTCACTGCCCAAGGTGCACTCTGCAAGGTTTAAATGCTAAATTAACTATGAGGAGCTGAAGGCAGCACAGAGAGCATGAAAATTCCTCTTCTGTACCACAGGAGCTGCCCCTATGGGCTGTGGAGCTTGTACACAGTGCACAGATGACTACAGTTCTCAGCCCTGCATGCCCTCCCTGGAACCCTCCCCCAAGGAGTATCCAACAGTACTTGTTGGATGTACCAACTGGTGTACCTTGACTACCCACTGACACTCTGAGCCCTCCCCAAGTTCCTTGAGTCACCATGCACAGAACTCCCAAGTCCCAGATGCCCCCAAATCACCCAGTGCTGCCATCAATCAGAAGGCAGCACTATCTCTCCAAGCTTCCAGGCCACACATCCAAGTGCCTTTCTCCCAGGCGGCAAGCACAGTGTCCCACCTTGTAATTTGTTGAGCAGCAGCTGTATCACAGACAGAGCTTCTGTTCTTATAGACGTGTAGCTTTTGTTTTCTAAGGGATTTAAAACAAAAACAAAACCCGAATCACACTGTGAACCTAAGGCACAAAGAGCAGGCACCACTGTGGTCTCCAAAGCACTTTGGTTCGCACAGTTCACTGAGCTCATTAGTGCTGCCCAATAAGGCAGAAAAGTGACCAGCTAGAGGCTGACAAGTTGACTGAACCTTGTGCATCAATCACTGCTGTTACCACTGTGTTCCTTACACACGAGGAAAGGGAACACTGGCACAGCTGCAGTGTCATCAGGGACAACTTCAGTGCACAGACTGTTCTGGCTAGTAGAACTATCCGAATTCTATCAAGTACCATCAAGTGAAGGTACATAATCTTCATGCTACTAAGCATGAGCTTGTCAGAAAAAAACTAGTCTCCTGAGCCTCATCTTGTGAAGCCTCACTCCAGAAAGACTAGAGAAGGCTCCGGGGCAATCTTAGAGCCACCTTGAAGTACCTGAAGGGACTGCAGGAAGGCTGGAGAGGGGCTGTTTCCAAGGGCCTCTAGTGAAAGGATGAGGGGTAATGGGTTTAAATTAGAGAAGAAGAGATTTAGACTGGATATCAGGAAGAAGTTCTTTCCCTTGAGGGTGGTAGAGCAGTGGAATAGGCTCCCCAGGGAGGTGGTTGAGGCCACATCCCTGGAGCTATTGCAGGTGAGGTTGGCCAAGGCTCTGAGCAGCCTGGTCTAGTTGAGGGTGTCCCTGCTCCCTGCAGGGGGGCTGCACTAGATGACCTTTGGAGGTCCTTTCCAGCCCAAACATTCTATGATTCTAGGAGGATTGACAGCTAAAATAAACTTTCCTCAGAGGGGTCTCTGGATTGGTAGCTACCTCTGAAGTAAGTGCTGTCCTTAGGCATAGTAGAAACAAAAGCCACACGCAGGTATGAGGAGACCTGGGGTACTCTTCCAGTCCCAGGACAAGTGGGAACACCATCAAAGGAACAAACAGCCCCACAGCTGTAAACATTACACAGGTAGCATTTATATGCCCATGTGTGCTCTGCTCAGAGAGAGCAGGAACTACCTCAAAGCCTTGGAGCTTTGTGCACTGGCTGTCTGAGAAAACTCTGGGTGTCTCCAGTGCTTATGGTATCCAAGAAATCTGAACTGAAAAACACGTCTTTAAATCAGTAATAGCTTAAGTAATAACTTAATTAGGTGGGGTCCTTTCCTGCGTGATGAAAATCACTATGTTCCCAATTTAAACTCCTGGGAGGTTGCCAAAAGGCTGCTGTCTGTCTCTCTCCCCCTCTCAAAGCTCTCTGGCACCTGAGGAGTTCACTCCTGTGCACAGCACCCTGAACAGCTACCATAACATCAGAACTGCCACAGAACTTGCTTCTCCTGCACTCCCTCTACCAATCAATCCCCCGGACAGGGGTTGTAGCAAGAAATTAATCAACCACAGAGCAGGAAAAGTCAATTTACCTAAAGAATGGGTGATAGATGAGCAGGTTTCCAACAGTATTTCTGTCAAAGCTGCAGGGTCCGAGTGCTCCTCTTCGAACAGCATTAGCCTGTCAAAAGCAAAGACACCATGAGGACCACCCTACATCTCTGGGGCAGAAGTCTGCTGGACTCCCTTTGGGCATCCAGCATCACCTTCAATGTCATTAAACATTTTGAAGCAGGAAAGAAAAGGAGCAGCAGCACCAAAAGGGATTGCAGGAGGGAGGATTACCCTTGAAAGTAGGCATTCATAGCCTGCAGCACACAGAGCTGCACCTTCCACGTGCTGAGCTTCAGACGGTCACACATTAACCTGCAGAACTCTTGGCGATAGCAACCTACAGAAAAAGAAGAATGTTGTTGTGTTACACACAAGGAAAAGGCAGAAGGAAACTCCTCCTGCTCTGTCTTCCAGGTGTTCCTTGCTCTCCCCTCAAGTGACATCACCTCGTATCACCAACTCACCCCCCTTTAACAAGAGTCCACCCCCAAAAATCCTCACTGCATCCACACTCTCATTAACAGAAGTGGCTGCACTGTGGGGTTTTTTTTTTCAGGCACACCCAGTTCCTCTAGGTTGTACCAGTTCTGATGCAAACAAGTGTGAACAGCAGAACTAGACTGCTTCTGATTACACAACCCACCTTGGGCACCCTGCATGTCTCCACAAACTCAGAACAGTTCAGTGCATTTGAGATGACAGTAAAGGAAATTTCCCCAAGGTTGGGCTGCTCTGCAGGAAATCTGCTGGGACAGCTTTCTCCTTGGAGATCTCACAAGCTGCAAGCAGTGAGATCCTGCACCTCCTCAAAAGCCTTCCCATGCCCCATATGATCCCCGGGTCCCTCCCTCCTCCTCCCCATTTGCATTGCAGAAAGAAAGTCTGCCCTACACACCATTAGCTGACTTACGCTGTGTCTCTGGGCTCCTCGGCCAGGCTTTACCCAGGGTCTCAAAGGCACAGATCAGGGACTCCATCTGCACCTCCTTCTCCCTCAAGTCCTCGTCCTCTTCATCATGCTTTGAAGTGCCCATGCTCTCAAGAGAGTTCTGCAGAGGCCATGGGGGAAGGGTTGGTGGAACAGGTTGCACAGAGAGGTGGATGAAGCCCCATCCTTGGAAGTTTTGGGGCTCTGAGCAACCTGACCTAGTGAGAGGTGTCACTACCCTTGGCAGGGCGGTTGGAACTGGATGATCCTTAAGGTCTCTTCCAACCCTGACAAGTCTATGACACAGATGCTTTTAATACTGTACTGGTGCAGTACTGGGCACCATGCAATGGATTTTTGCCTAGAGAACAGTTAGGCTAATTCAGAATTTGGGCAGCACAGGCAGAACCTGCCCAGAGCTCACCAATCGTCTGGCCCACTAAGGATCTGGTAGACTGCGAGGCATTCCTCACATCATCAAACTTGTGTGCAGCTGGTCACCACTCAAGTGCTGTTTTCAAAGAGGGAATCATAGAATCAATGGTTGGAAGAGACCTTTAAGATCATCGAGTCCAACCGTTCACCCTGCACTGCCAGGGTCCCTAAACCATGTCCCCCAGCACCACATCCACACGGTTCTTAAACATTTCCAGGGATGGGAACTCCACCACCTCCCTGGGCAGCCCATTCCAATGCCTAACCACCCTCTCTGGAAAGACATTTTCCCTGATCTCTAACCTAAATTTCACTTGGCACAACTTGAAGCCATTCCCCCTCGTCCTGTCATTTTGAACTTGGGAGAAGAGGTCGACCCCCACCTCCCTACAACCTCCCTTCAGGTAGTTGTAGAGAGCAGTAAGGTCCCCTGAGCCTCCTCTTCTCCAGACTAAACAATCCCAGCTCCCTCAGCCTTTCCTCATAGGAGAAACTCTCCAGACCCTTCACCAGCTTTGTTGCCCTTCTCTGAACTCGCTCCAGCACCTCAACATCCTTCCTGTAGTGAGGGAAAACTCATGGAGCTGAGCCATCACCTTTTTTATCATGGGAAAGATGACCTCTGCCAGCTCCTGGAACCGATCCTCCTTCGTGGCCTGCAGCACCCCAGCCACAGCTCGCAGCGCCGACATCTTGTACCTCAGGTTGTCTTTCCGACACTCCTTCAGCACAGCCTGCAGGATCTCACCCACGGAGGGCTGGCCAGGCACTGGCTTCTGCAGCTCTGCACTGAAACACGAGGCACACAGCAACCCTCAGACCCACGTTCATGCATCCCCCCCAAAACGTGGCTTTTCCACCCCCCAGACGGGAAGGAATTCCCCACATGCAGCTACGGGACTGTCTGTGAGAAGTGGTAACTGAAGTCACCACTCTGCTGCTCCTCTTCACTCTCATGCTGCCTGGTGTGTTTTTCTTTCTTGTCTTTCCTCACGTGCTTTCCAACATACTTTCCTCACCGTGTTTTTCTTCAGTCTCTACGTGTCTTTTTCCCTTTAAGGTCTCCACCGTTTTTCTTTCTTTTTAGCAATTCTGGCCTCTCCCATCCTAAATCAACTGTTTGCCTCTGAAGCATGACTTGTCCCTCCCAGATCTCACCAGTGACCCACACGTTGTCAAGCAGAGTGGAGAGACACTCCTTGTATGCTGATGGGGGATCAAGATGGTGGTCACAAGTTTCTAGAGTCTCCTTAGCACCAGACAGGCAACAGCCTCCTTTTTGAGAGCTCAGATCCTGAGAGCACCAACTCTTACTTACCTGCATGCAGAGACGACACTGGCAATGGCCTTCAACAGCTCCTCCTGCAACAAGTGACACAGATACAGAATCACAGTGTGTTAGGGGTTGGAAGGGACCTAGAAGATCTAGTCCAACCCCCCTGCCTGAGCAGGATCACCTAGATCAAGTCACCCAGGAACACATCCAGGTGGGTCTGGAATGTCTTCAGAGCAGGAGACTTCACAACCTCCCCGGGCAGCCCCTGCCAGGCTCTGGCACCTTCACTGGGAAAAAAGCTTTTCCTTGTGTTTCCCCAAAACCTCTTGTGCTCCAACTGACTCCATTGCCTCTTGTCCTGTCACTGGATGACACTGAGCAGTCTGGCTCCATCCTCTCTACACTCACCTTTAACATATTGACAGACATCGATGAGGTCCCCCCTCAGTCTCCTCCAGGCTAAAGAGCCCCAGCTCTCTCAGCCTCTCCTCAGCAGGGAGATGCTCCACTCCCTTCAGCGTCTTGGTGCCCTGCACTGGACTCTCTCCAGTAAATCTCTGTCTTTCCTGAACTAGGGTGCCCAGAACTGGACACAGTATTCCAGGTGGGGCCTCACTAGTGCAGAGTAGAGGGGAGAAGAACCTCCCTTGACCTGCTGGCCACACTTCTAATGCATCCCAGGATGCCACTGGCCCTCCTGTCCTAAGACATGCCACACAGCCAACGGCACAGCCCTGACACTATGGGAAAACCTTTCTTCTGCATGTGAGAGGCAGTGGGGAAATCTGCCTCTGACAGCAGCCCAGAGCAGCAGAGTCTGGCTCCTGCCACTCCTGCTGTAGAAGTTTAGGTGGGAGGGACGTCTTGGCTTTCCAGCTACACTGAACTGGCAGTGGACAGGCACCTTGCTGCACCTCTGAGCTTAAGCTAGTACACCTCAAGGCCTGAATACAGTGCAGTGAAAGTAGTCTAACTGGGAACACAACTACTACTGTGACCTGAACTCCACAAACTTATTGTCCCTGACATTGTTTTATCTGCTAAACACAAGGTAAAAGGCAAGCTCCCTAAGCCAGGGCTCCTACACCTCTGCTCTGCAGCACAGAACATGGCATTTCCTGCATCAAGGGCTGCATACTGGTGTGCACAGTGATCCACAAGGTGCCAGTTCCATTTTTTTTTTACCTTCCCAGTCCAAGTCCTCCCTGGCAGGCCTTGCAGAAGTGCAGAGAGCACTATTCCCAGATTTGGTGGTACAAGGGAGCCAGTCTGTTTGGCAATTGATGCCATGGTAGCTGCTCCCTGAGCTTTCATCTTCCAGGATTGGGACTGCAGAGCTTTCTGGGTAATGGTTATCAACTCCTGCATATATAGTCTGATGCCACCCTGAGTACCTGCACATCAAACAGAGCAAAATGGTGATTTCTGCCCCAAACACACACAAAAAAAATCTGGTATTACTTACAAATAACAACTACAACAACAGTTATTTATTAGCCACGAAACATTCCATCAGGCAAACACCTCACAACCTTAAAATACTTCTCCTGACTGTGTCTGTGCATCCTCAGTAATCAACACCTCTGTAATTACTTTAAACAGCCAAAGAGAAGCTAACCTGATGAAACTCACACAGGACATATTTAGCAAGAAAGAAAATGGAAACAAGCTTCCCAAATCTCTTACCACGAATAATCAGTATTTCCAAAATGAAATTCCTGACAGTATGATTTTTTCTTGGCACATCACAGTATCACAGAGTATTAGGGGTTGAAAGGGACCTTGGAGATCAGCAAGTTCAACCCCTCTGCCAGGCAGGATCATAATCTAAGTATAATCTAACACATGCTTCCCAGAAAGCTTTCACCACACAATGCAGCTTACCAGGTACATTTTCCTGCCAAACTTCATTCCAGAGAGTAGAATTCTCTTTCTCTCCTTTCTCTTCATGGGGAACCTCATGCATGCCAAGAAAAGCCAATGGCAGCACATGTTTGGCATGGTTCTTCACTACATCTGGACTGTAACGTCCCATAGCATGCACAGTTAAAGCACAGCCTGTTCTGTAAACTGGCTCTGAAGAAGGAAAAGAAAAAAATCACACATTATGACTGGCAAACTGGATTTTCTTTCACAGCTTGGTCTGCTCTTGGGAAGCAGAAGAATGCACAGCATTGTGTAGTAACACGAGGGCATTATTCAGTCAAAACAGGTATCATAATGTAGAAATGTTTCTTTAACAGCTTTTGCTATCACCAGGAACTTTTTGTGCATTGTGTTCTGTAACTGAGCACCCAAGAGCAACATACCTTCCTTCTCCATGTACCAACTGCTGAGTTTCTGCAGCAGCTTCTCAGTGCTGCTATCCCGGGAAGTCTGTAATGGGGAGGAGACTTGAATCACTCAACACTTAAAAAAAACCAACAAACACACACAAATCCCCACCCCCAGAAAATGCCAAAACAAAACCAACTGACCACAAAATGACAGGACAAAAACCAAACAACCAAAACCACCTCAAACCCCCAACTCACCCTGACTAGGTGTCCCATAGCAAAGGCGAAAGTCTTCTGAACCACGCTGTTGCGATCGGTCAGCCCAGTAAGTAAAGCACTCATAAGTTTCCCTGTGGGAAGAGACTTGGCTTTATCAGCAGCACATTAGTTTCATTGCTGTGATAAGAATAACAAAAGCCTGCACTTAGAATCATAGAAGAGAATCACAGAATGTTTAGGGCTGGAAGGGACCTCCAAAGGGCATCTAGTGCAGCCCCCCTGCAGGGAGCAGGGACACCCTCAACTAGACCAGGCTGCTCAGAGCCTTGGCCAACCTCACCTGCAATAGCTCCAGGGATGGGGCCTCAACCATGTCCCTGGAGAGCCTGTTCCACTGATCCACCACCTTCAAGGTCAAGAACTTTCTCATATCCAGTCTAAATCTCCTCTAATTTAAATCCATTGCCCCTCATCCTTTCACTACAGGCCCTTGGAAACAGCCCCTCTCCAGCCTTCCTGGAGCCCCTTCAAGCACTGGAAAGTGGCTCTAAGGTCTCCCCAGAGCCTTCTCTTTTCCAGGCTGAACAACCCCAGCTCCTTCAGCCTGTCCTCATAGCAGAGGTGTTTCAGCCTCTGAGCATCTTTGTGGCCTCCTCTGGCCCCGCTCCATCAGCTCCATGTCTTTCCTGTGCTGAGGGCTCCAGAACTGGATGCAGTGCTCCAGGTGATAGTCACAATAAACTGTAGAGAGAAGACTAAGACCCAAGAAAGCAAAGTCCCTATTTATAGCTGTGCCACAGCTCAAGGTGAAGGAATAAGTGCTTGACAGCACTGCACTGACAAAGGCATTGTTAGTTTGCTCCAGGAACAGTAAGAGTCCTTCTGCCTGTCCTGTTGGGTGCTAAGTGAATTCCCTCAACTCCTTCTCAGAAGAACTCTATTCTTCCAATTTAGTGAGATATTTAACATCCCCAAGGCAGTCTCAGTGTGCCAGCAACTCCACATGTAAAGATGATTCCTATGATAAAATCAAGGACCAACAGGAAGAAAATACTACCTACAGAACAGAAGGCACCTTTAAAACCTGATACTAGAAACAAACCTTACCTGCATAAGGTGTTAAGTCCTGAGGACATTGTGTGGTTAATGACACAATTACAGTGGCACAGCCTCCCTGGAAGATTGCATGGGAAAACAAAGGTTAAGACCAAACAATATTGACCCCTGGTTATTAGTTAATATTTGCTCTGGTGCCCTGTGAACTTTTATGGTATGACCCAGGCCCACTGAGCCTCTGCCCTGATAAGCTGGGAGCCAAGGGCAGAAGCAGAAAACCAGTTTGACAACAGAATGACAAGAATCTAATTGAAAAAAATTGGACCCATGCTCCGGGTAGATGGTCCTGGAAGATCTACAGCTATCAAGGAGAACCTTCTGGACACAAGTGTCACAGAGCACTCACTGCCATGTAGCCCAGAGGCTAAGACAGCACAGGTTCAGAAAAATCCCAAGTGGATTTACACTCAGATGTGGTGTGACTGGTGTGAAGGAACCCAAGCTGAGAGACAGTCAAGAGAACTGCACTGACATTGACACTGGTCTGTGTGCCCTTCTCCACTTAATGAAGTAACTATTAAATCCACAGGCATACCTTTGTGCCAAGACCTACTCCACTTTTGATCAGCTCACACAGCCGAGGAACCAGCTCATCCAGGACGGACACATCCAAATACTGCAAGCACTAGAGAGGAAGAAAAAAAACAAGACAAGGTAATGGTGGCAGACTTAAGCTGGTCTAATTTCATCTGAACCCTTGCCTCAGTTGTGCAGGCTGGTCTTTGGCTGAATTGTTGACAGCTTGCTTCATGGAGGGATAACGGCTCCACAAAGCAGCTTCAACCATGATGTGCAGGTTCTCCTGCCCCACTTCCCCTCCCACACCAGTGTGGTGAACCTAATAATCCACTCTATCACATAATTCTCCCAGCCAGCTCCAGAATATGGGAGAATAGAGAGAAGGTTGCTCCTAAGCCACAACATCTTCATGTGACTCCAGGGTAGCCACGCTATCTCCCTCCCCTGTGAAATACCAAGCGCTGATCTGCACAGCAGAGCTTTTTCCCCAGAGCTGGCAGGGGAGAGGCACAGCCTGGAGGGACAGCAGCAGCTGCTGCAGCTTGTGGAGTGGCACTTGTACATGGAGCCTTTCATCCCCAGCCACTTCACACACTACAGAGTGCTCCACTTGTGGAATGACAGCCTAGCTTCCAGTGACACAGGCACACAGCTGATTTACTGTGCTTCAGTGGAAAGATTGAGATGCTAATGACTGAAGAGGTGAGAAGCTCCTTTTGCTGAAGGCAGCCAGAGAGACCTGGACAGGCTGGAGAGCTGGACAGGGAGACATTTCATGCAATTTAACAAGAGCAAGTGTAGAGTCCTTCATCTTGGGAAGAACAACTCCATGTATCAGTACAGGCTGGGGGCTGATGTATTAGAGAGCAGCTCTGGAGAAAGAGACCTGGGGGTCCTGGTGGACAGAGGGGGTGACAATGAGCCAACAACGCCCCCTTGTGGCCAAGAAGGCCAATGGCATCCTGGGATGCATTAGGAGAAGTGTGGCCAGGCAGGTCAAGGGAGGTTCTCCTCCCCCTCTACTCTGCACTGGTGAGACCCCACCTCGAGTACTGTGTCCAGTTCTGGGCACCTCAGTACAGAAAAGACAGAGATTTACTGGAGAGAGTCCAGTGCAGGGCACCAAGATGCTGAAGGGAGTGGAGCATCTCCCTGCTGAGGAGAGGCTGAGACAGCTGGGGCTCCTTAACCTGGAGGAGACTGAGGGGGGACCTCATCAATGTCTATCAATATGTTAAGGGTGAGTGTAGGGAGGATGGAGCCAGACTCTTCCAAGTGTCATCCAGTGACAGGACAAGAGGCAATGGGTGCAAGTTGGAGCACAAGAGGTTTTGGGGAAACACAAGGAAAAACTTTTTCCCAGTGAGGGTGCCAGAGCCTGGCAGGGGCTGCCCAGGGAGGTTGTGGAGTCTCCTTCTCTGGAGACACTTAAGACCTGACTGGATCTGTTCCTGGGTGACTTGATCTAGGTGATCCTGCTCAGGCAGGGGGGTTGGACTAGATGATCTTCTAGGTCCCTTCCAACCCCTAACACACTGTGATTCTGTGACTGTGAGATTCTTGTGCTGTCTCTGGGGCTGAAGATCTGCTTAGCTGGCAGACAAACAGCTGGAGGAGGGAGTCTTGTAAAGGCAAGATGGTCCTGGTTTCAGCTAAGCCAACAGGCAGAAGCAAATCCTGGAAGGCTGCAGTGTCTGAGAGGAGATCTCTGCCTAATTAACAGCAACATTAAAGGTTATGCCCCTGAGCTGAAAGGAGCACATGCTAAACATACACGACTGTGTAACTCAACTCTCCACCTCGTACACAGCCTTGCTGTTGTCACTTTTCCCTACCAGCAGACACAAAGAAGAGCTCTGGTGCTTAATTCCTCTCACAAAACTTGACCCAGTGCTCACGAGCTCTGCCCCTCTGCATGCAATGCCTGAGCAGAAACAAGGGTCTCTGTCTCTGAGAAGGGACAGCAGGCAGGGAGCTCTGCCAAGAAAGACCTTTTCATCAAATAAAGCAGATCTTCAGTGAAGAAACAATCCTCCTGAATCCAAATGGAGCCAGTGTGATTCACCACTCATCTGAGGATCAAGCTGAGGTGACAGGATAAGGGAAGCCAGTACATGGAAAAGGTGGGACAGATGAGATGTGATGATAAAATGAACCCTAAAGATGTATTCTGTAAAGCTCCCACCTGAAATCTTTTTCTTCCCCTGTAACATACCTTACCCATGAGCCCTCGTGCATCAAGTACTCACCATGTTAATGGTTTCCATCATGGGAGATGACTTCACAGCACTAAGTCTGGCACTGTCCATTGCAATCTGAAAAAAAAAGAAAAGGAAAAAAGGAAAAAGAACCAACAAAGCCCAAAACCAAGTATAAACTCAACACTAAAACAGTGGAAAGGGCAATCTCAACTCTAACTTGCTACCTCACAAACCAAATTCCATTTCAGATGCATACAAATTAATTATGTCTACAGACTACCAAATGTCTTCCTTTCAGAGGCAGATGAATATTCTAGCTGGGGTACAGGAGCTAAACCTTCCACTCCTGATATCATAAAAGTGAAAAAGAATAATAAAAAAAAAAAATTCCAAACCAACAACAACAAAAAAAGGGGGGACATGCAGGGAGATAAAAAAATTGCTCTTTGATTTCTGAAATATATGGTAGTCAATGGTTAATAAGAAAAACCCTAACCCATCAAAAAACCCCTCATGTTTATCCAGCCACATTTTAATGGCCAAAATTATTATTTTTTTTAGTAACTTACTAGCTATTCCTCTTTGCATCTTTTAACACCTGTCAACCAAACATGCTTTTTTTTATGTTCACTGAATAAAGCTTAAATTCTTGTTATCTTTGTCCTGTTGATACCTTCCCATTATAATTGCACTTACTTTCTCCTGATCTGTTGCAGAAAGACTCAAATAATTGAGCACCTGAGGCTCCAGCACACTTAATGATTCCAGCAGGGCTGGGATAAGTTTTGGTGAGTGAGGTTTCAGCATAGACCCAGCACTTTTACTGATCTTCACAAGAGTGTTAATGCTGGAAAAAGATCAAAGGGAAGATCAACACACAAACACACAGACTTGCTTGAAAAAACCTCTCTGGTGTACACTAAGCCAGTACCAACAAAAAAGGACAATCCAAATCTCACACATCAATATGAATCTACCTGCAAACAAAATGTATTTTGCTTATAAACTGTGTATATATATATAAAAAATATATAGATATTAAATACAATAATAAAATATATTAAAATACTGTGTATTTTTCTCTTTAAGCAAAATGTAAACAAGTAAATGGAACAAGTAAATGGAAAGAACACACCTTAATGTTTTAAGGAAGATCTGGGGAAAATCACCCCAGACACATATATTGTCTCTGCCCAAGAGAAAGCAAGTTACAATGATCTGCTCTGTCCTGGTTTGAGTGAGAACAGAACTAATTCTGTTCAGTGATTTTACTTTTCAGCTCAGCTCTAACTCACTGCACAGTCTGCAGTCAGCAGGATGTTCCCACAGACAGTCTCTGCTTCTGGCAGTGATAACACCCCATGGTTAGAGTTACTACCAAGGATG
Source organism: Ceyx cyanopectus (assembly GCA_013401355.1). Taxonomy (NCBI): domain Eukaryota; kingdom Metazoa; phylum Chordata; class Aves; order Coraciiformes; family Alcedinidae; genus Ceyx; species Ceyx cyanopectus. The sequence continues at coordinate 19,803 of VYZU01003129.1, forward strand.
GGTGAGCAGACCAAGGCCACTGCTGGATCTTCTGTACCATACTGGGGGTGCAGAAAGTGAAAGGCTACACCTGGGGGGAGCAGTGGACAGGACAGGGGACCCCAGACTGACCAGTGATGGATTCCTGCCCATACACAGCACATTCAATATAAAGCTGAGGAATCACAAGGATCAGGCTCAGCTTGGCTCTTCTTCCAGTTTCTTCCTCACTTCTCCACTGGCCAACATCTGAGGAGAGCTCAGTCCTGCCTTCGATCCTGACCTGTGTGTTCCTGAGTCCAGCACCAGAATCCAGCTCCTGAACACAGCTCCCACTCTGGGACTTTCCAGGTGCTTGTTCCACAGCATCACTAGTGATGGTGACATAAGTGCCAGAAGGGGGCAGGGTTTGATGCTGTTTGGTATATATTTGTGTATATTCCATTCTTTTTATTTTCATTTTCATTCAAGCTGTTCTAGTTTTCTTTTCCAATTGCTAAGTGTCTCTCCCTTATTCCTTTTCTCTTCCCTTTGGGGAATTTTTGCTCTGATCCTGTATGTTCAAATCCCACCTGTCAGTTTCAGAATGCCCCCATACCTCAGGCTGCATTTTGATCAAGGCTTTTTGTTATCTTCAAAAAGGATGAAAAAAAATTTAATGAAATACTAAATATTATTTACTAGGAGCTTTCTGACCTTCCTAGATAATCACATTCAGTAAAAGAAAATTATTTTTGTAAAGACCAGCTATAATTCATGTCTGAATTTTCCCAGCTTGTCCATCTTTCCAAGTCAAATGAGGGAATAAACAAGGTTGCAAAGCACATAAAGTCCCTTACACATCAAGGGACATTGAACTGTTACATGACATAAAATGTATTTGAACAGTGTGACCAAAAGCAGTCCCCTCTGGGATGTGAACTGTCACTGCTCTCTAACAGCCATGAAATAAGACCTGGCTGTTTCAAAACCTACCAGGGGATTTTTTTTGTTTACAAGCAGATGAGATACATCAGGTTTTATACCAACTCCTTACAGAACAGTTTTCCAGTTGTACAGAGAGAAAAACCCTTCCTGCTGGGAACTGAACCTGGGCATTTGCAGAGAGGCCAGATACTCCTAAAAAACAGCACAGTTCCCAGCACTGCTCTCTGAACTCAGTGAGAAAAGGACCCAGGAGCAAAGCTGATGAGGGGAGAAATGTCACTTCAAGCAAAGAACATTCTGCAACTTGGGTGAATGAGCTGGTTCTCCTTGGGACAAACCATGCTGCAACCCTCAGAGAACTTCCATGACACAAAACTCACCTGAGAGTTCTGACTTCAGCCACTGTGCTCACTATTCCCTTGTTCAGGAGGCAAGGCAATAACACAGCTATTGTCTTCTGACCAGCTGCTCCTTTTGAGGGGTCACACATCTTCACGCAGACCTGGGAAGTGAGAAATCAGTGTGACAAGCAGGTACAAACCCCCCAGCTCAGATCACATCACAAACCCCTTCTCTGTCAAGGCAGAAGCAGCCCATGGCAATTTGAGCAACTGCTCACGGCCAAACCCAGGCTCTGTTACAACTTCATTTCTCTTCTCCAGGAGATGCTTAAGCCCTAAGTCAGTAATTTCTAAGAGAAGTTTCAGGCAGCTTCCAGAAAAGGCAACTCCAGAGCCTAGCAGGCCTTGATCTGCAACAGGATGGACCAAACAATCCTTCAGTAGAGGGACAGCATATCCCAGACCCATGGATTCAAACATTCCACAAGGCAGAGAAGCAATTGCCACAGCACTCTGAGACCAGACCACCACTTGCATCATTGAAATGTCATGCTGTGTGCATTCTGAAGGTTGTGATCTCAAGCACAGCTCTTCAGATCTGTTTCCATTTCCACCAATGTGACTTTTTTTGAGAAACACCAAACAAAATATTAAGTGAAGTGATCACAGAATCCCAGAAATGTCTGGGTTGAAAGGGTCCTCTAGAGGTCATCTAGTCCAACCCCCCTGCTGAGAGCAGGGACATCCTCAAGCAGAGCAGGTTGCTCACAGCCTTGTCAAGCCTCAATTTGAATGTCTCCAGGGATGGGGCCTCAACCATCTCCCTGGGCAACCTGTTCCAGTGTTCACTACTCTCAGAAGAAAGAACTTCTTCCTAATCTAAACCCACTCCTCATTTAAAACCATTGTCCCTTGTCTTTTCAATACAGGCCTTTGTAAACTGGCTCTCTCTAGTCTTTTTATAAGCTC
>VYZU01003130.1:0-14187 GCA_013401355.1 Ceyx cyanopectus
CTGAGTGGGGCTGGAAGCCTCCTGCTGAGGAGCAGCTCTTGGTTCCCCTCCTGACCTTTGTAAACAGAGTGCTCTGCCACCTTCTTGACTCTTGAGAATAGACACCAGCCTGCCACGAGTCACAGAGAATGAAATGAGAGGTGGGAGGTTGAACTGTGTATTTCTATTTTAAAAAAGAAAATTCCATTCTGCAGAATCCCGTTGTACAGGTGGTTTCTTTCAGGAGCTTTTCCTCCCGGAATAGAACAATAAAAGTTGGGGTCACCCCAAAGTGAGGGCAACATGATGTTGCACTGCCTTGGAAGTGATGCCTGTTCTTCTGTGTTCTGCGATTGCTTTGAGGTTTGATTTCTCCTGGTAAACTTCTCCTCTGACCTTTTTCTTGCCAGCCCCTGTCTCATCCTTCTGAACCATCCCCACAAGCACCACCCTTCAAAGTCCTGGTGGAACGATGTCGCTCCGAGCCCCTGTCCCAGAGCACCCCCATGGGGCTGGACCAGCTCGGGGGCCGCATGCAGCACCTGCTCAGGAGACGTGGTGAGTCCCTTTGGGGTGCCCTTCTCGTGGCTTTGGTCTCCTCAGGCCTGCAGAGAAGACAAGGCTGGGGGCTGTGGCTTTCACCTGTGCTGCTTACAGCCTTGGGGCCAGGTGAGGGAGCTCTGAGAGCCGTGGCCAGAGGAGTTTCTTGCTAGCTCAGTAAGATCATCTTGTGTACAGTGTATTCACAAAGCAAGGCTGTTTTGTTTCTTTGGTGCCTCTGAACACAGTCCCTGTCACTTGGTTCTGAGAAGATGCTGCAGAGCTTTCACACCCCATGTGCCTGTTCATCTTCTCTGGTTTTTTGGTGGTTTCCTCTTGACTTTCCATCCTCCTCGCAGCCACCTTAGGGAGTACTCACCCTCTGGAGGTGGTGAGGTTACAGATGAAGTCTGATGCTTGGGAACACAGCAAGAAATTAATTGTTTAGCTTTTTATCCTGTGCTTGGGTCCCCTTGCTGCTCAGGGAGAGAATCCCATGAGCCAGAGGCTCCATGAGCTCTCCTGCTTTTGCCCTGCTCAACACCATCCTAGAGAGAGCCCTGTGCAGTGCTCGTGCTGGAAGGACCTTGCCTTGGCAGTTAACAGATGACAAAGGGCTTCCAACCTCTGATTAAAAAGATTGATAATTAGAGTGAGGAAACGATCTCCCGGAGGGATCCCGGGCGAGCACCGCGAGCTGCTGCTGCTGGATGGAGGCAGCACGAGGAGGATGGGGAGACAACAGCAGCTGCCTCCACACTCTGGCTGCTCTGTCGGGGTGCAGAGGCTTCTAGCGAGCAGGGGGTGAGCACGCTGGGCTCCGGGAGCGAGCATCACCCCGTCCGCGGCTCGCCAGTGCGTGCGGCCACACCGGTGCTGCTGAGCCGGGCCCCGGCTGCGTCACCCACCCTCCTGCTGCAGCTGCCGGGGTTGTGGTTGTGCCGTGTGTTATTTATTGCTGCACAGGGGTGGCTGTGAGCCCGGCGAGGGAGAGGCTATAGGGGAAGGGGTGCTATAAATAGCAGCGGGCTGCCTGCGTCAGCAGCGCGCCGGGGAAATGGGTCTCGCTGCAGAGCTCGCTCTCCCGGCAACGCTGGAAGAAAACCAGGGTTGCTGCCCACCCAGCTGTGCCCGGGCTGCAGCAGGGGCCTGGCTCTGCTGTGCTGCCATCCTGGGTGCCTCTCCACTCAGCGTGTAGTTTGCCATCGTGAGGTAAAGGTGAACTCAAGGAGTAGGGGCTGTGTGCATCTTTCCCCCAAAACCCGGGGCTGTTTACCCTTTGTTACCTGCTTTCAGAGCTGGCACAGCCTGGCACCTCTGCCTGGGTTAGAGCAGCATCAGGAGAAAACATCTGGGGAAGAACTCCAGAATTTGCTGTTTCCTGGAGTTACTTTTCTCCATGAACAGGCCTCCAGGGGCTGGGAACGCCAGCGGGTGTGAGGGTGCACACATCCTTAGGCACAGATACATGTGCTGCCCAGCCCACGTGTGCCTGCTGGCTGCACCAGTGCTGGCAGCTGCTGGGGGAGCACGAGCAGTGCCCAGCTCTGCATCCTTCCCCCAGCAGCTGCCACTCCAGGCTGGGGCACGTGAAGAATCCTGGGGAGGAAGGGATTAGACTCCAGCCTTGCCAGGTGTGGTGGGGAAACCCCCCTGGAATGGTAGCTTTGCCCCAGAAAGAGAGGGGCAGGATGAGGGGCTGAAAATTGGGGTTGATTATAAAAGCAGAGCTTAGCTTGGAAAGCTGAGTTGCCCACCCTCCTCTGCCATTTGGCTCGAGATGGGTCTGTAAGGCCAGGCTGAGACCTGGTGTGAAAGGTACAGCTCACTTCAAACTGGATTAGGACTGGGAGGGACTGGCCTGAAAGGTTTGTGGTGAGAGGTAGCCCAGTTCCTTTGCAAAACAGCTTTTATGGACTTCTGTTTTGCTGTTCTGCAGGAGCTGGAGGAGCTGTTTCTTTCCCAAGGCATTGCCTCCTATGGACCATAGTGACCAGAAACCTGGGCTCTCTGCTGTCCCAGCTGCAGAGGTGCTGGTACCAGTCAAGACCCAAGGAGGGATGATACTTTTGGCCCTGGTGCCCTGCAGATGAGGCTCTTGGGCTGGGAATGCTCCTGGGAGAGCGTTCTGGCTTCACCCCCAGCTCGGGTGACCCCAGTGCTTGCACCACCTCTGAACGTGGCTCTTGGCTATTAGTTAGTGCCTGTTTTTTTGTGGTACCCAAGCTGTGCTGTTTTCCTTGCATCCCAAGAGCACTGACTAAAGCACCTCAACAGACTCCCCGCTCTCTCCATTTCTTTTCCTCCCGAAGAAGAGGTTGAATGAGTCTCTTGCAAACAATTTTGTTGCTTTCATTTAAAAGCACAGCCTCCGCCCCCAGCCTGAGCTAAAGCACAGCGTTTCTCTTTTGTCATTCTTCTCTTTTTCCCCCCCTTTTCCCGTGGATTTGCTCCTGGCAGCTGAGAACGAGCAGGCTTCCAAGACTCTGAAGGTGCGCGGGACCTGCAGGAACAGCGGCCGCCGCTGGAACCTCTTCAAGCCTGGAGCTGAGAAGCTGCAGATCAGTAGGGTAAGGGATGGCTGGGCTGTGCCTCTGCCTGCTGCAACCTGCTTTGCTACCAGCTTCCATGCCTGCTCCTGCCCCTGAAAGGGATTTCTTGGGGTTACTGTGAGTTTTTGGAGAGATGAGAGGTGCGTTTTGCTTTCCCACCCAGCAACTGGGTTCCTTTGGTGGCTAGAGAGGCTTTGTGCTCTGAGGTGTTGGGCCTCCTGTTTTGTTTAGCTGAGTGTTCCTTGAGGGTGGAAAGAGCTGTGACGTTTCAGGTCACCTGTAAAACTGCTCTGTGGTTTGGATTTTTTGTCTTTTTTTTTATTTTTCCCCTTTTTGATCAGATTTGAAGGGCTACCAGTGACAAAGTCACATCACTCCTTTCTTAAAGTGTTTGGAAAATATGGACACAATCCACTTAGTTCTGTTTGGTTTATTATGTGAATGATGCTTCCAACAGGGGATGTAAAAGCTCTTGTGGACCTGGGGATGTTCCTATCTCAAAATCTGGAAAGATGGCACAAATTGTACTGTTTGAGGTGATTCCTGGCTTGGGTGGGGGGTTGTTTTTCACCTGTGCCATGTGTTGGAAGTTTGAAGACCTTGGCTATTCCACAGTCTTGCTTTGGGTTTGTATTTGTGAGTCTGGTTTCACTGGTACCCACCAGAGAAGGCTCTGGGTTGCCCAGAACACGATAGGTTTGCCAACTGGCAACTCATTGGGAGAGTTTTCTGGTGACCAGGGCAGAAGAGGTTTAGCCCATGTTGTTCCTCTGGGACAGACAAAGGATGATCTAGGAACCAGGAATTTCCCTGCTGGATTCAAGAGGGGAACTGACCTTCTTCCGTGGCTTTTTTCCTCCCTGTTCCCATCCTTCCTTCCCAGTCCTTTCTTGTACTCCTTTTCCCTTTGATATCTGATGCACTGCCTTCCTGAAATGGGATTTCCAGGCAGGAATATTTTCAGCCTATTTCCATGATCAGGATGTGGTGCTGACTAGATCTGTTTGATCTGGCCTTAGTTCATCACCTCTTTCTTAGACTCACCATGTGTTTTTCAGGCCTCCATCTTGGAAACCAAGGCTGGGTTCTGTTCTGACATGGTCTTGCTGCTGGGTGCATGGGAAGCAGGGTAGTCTGTGTCCTGCATCACCTCAGTCAAACCAGACCTGCTGCTGACTGCAAACAGAGCCTGACTTTGGAGTGTTGTTCCAAAGGCAGCTGCAAATGGAACCTTCAGCCAACCAGAAATACCAATGACTTTGGGAAGGGTTGGTTCAGAAACTTTCCATCTCCAGTGAAGTGGGAAGGGTGTGGAATGGGGATGGGAAATGAGCTGCTCTCCAGTGCAGAGACCTGTGGGTGCATCACAGAGACAGAGTTGGGTTTGGGTGCTGCTCAGTGTGCCCTGGGAGGGTTGCTCAGCCTGAGTTGCAGTGAACAGCCAAGTGTGAAGCCTGTGCTGGGGGTGATAAATCAGAGGGCCTGTGTTCAGGTGCTGCAAGAGCAGGAGATAGAAACGTGGCTCTCAGTAGCAGAGCTGGGAAATCCATCTGTCACCTCTGCCCTGAACTGAGCAAAGATCTACAGGCCTGTAAATCACCTCTCTGCCTGAAAGAAATTTCTTCTTTGGCAAGATTTATAAATTCGAAGTAGGATTTGTGGGCTTGGGTAGCTCCTGTCAGGTATATTTGCTGATAGCTGACAGCTGGTGAGGTGGCAGAGCTGGCACAGAAAGCAGGGATTTATCCTTCCAAAGCAGAGGCCAGGCTTCTGCAGAATGGGAATGTGTAAGGTGGAGAGAGAGAGAGAGAGACAAAAGCATCAGGCTCATCTTGGCTCCACTGGTGCCACCTTGGCCCTTGGAGAGGTGTGGGTGGCTGTGCAGGAGGAGCATCAGGATCACTCTGTGTCGTGCAGAATTGCAGAGCTGCTGGGGAGCAGCTGCTTTGTGAACCCTCTGAGGCTGGTTATTCTTTGTGCAACGTGCTGATTTGGGCAAAAAACATCCTCCTCCCCTCCCCTCCCTGGATTTTTCCTTTTGAGGTGGAGCTGTAGGTGTGATTTAGAAGTGGCATCTCTAACTGCTTGCTAACTCAGAAGTCTGAGCTGAGAGGCTGATCAAGAATCCCTCTGCCCACTGTTTGTCACGGTGGTTTGGCACATCTGCTCCCAGGGTCCAGCATTTTTCAGCTGTCTGCATCCATCCATCTGGCCAGACAGCAGTTGCAAAGTAAGTGTTGGTGGCAGGAAAGGACAAGAGTGGCTAATCCTCTGCCCCAGCTCATCTTCATCCCAGGAGTGCCCGTGGGCATGCACCACCAGGGGGCTTTCTTCTGCTCCTGGCTCTGCTGCCCTCAGCTGTGCCCCAGGGTCTGTCAGCCTGGGGACAAGATTTGGATGGACTAGGTGACAGGAGTTGTTCCTGCTTGGTAGGTGGGAGTGAGAAAACTGCAGCACTGGAGGGTGGCACGTGTAGAGTTTGTCAGCTCAGCTGTTCCTGCAGGCAGAAGCTGGGACCTGTTTTAGGAGATCCAGCCCATGCCAGCATTGGAACCATCCTCCCCACGTGTGTGCTGGTTCTCCCTCCCTTCCCTCTGACTAGAGCTTTTATTTTTAGCCTTTGACTTAGCAAAGATAACTGCAGAGATTCCCCTTCTCTCCTCCTTTTCTTCCTGTCCCTACAAGGGACCAAAGCCCAGATTTGCACCCAGCCTAATGAGTGGGATTGGAGCCTTTGCTGACTGCTCTGACAGCCCTGCTGCTGGGAACAGGCAGGGTGCTGAGTATTCACCTGGCCCCTCTCCTCTCTGAGCCACCAGCCTCTGGGGGTTGCTGTGCTGATGGGGGATGTGAGCCCACAGCTCCCCAGAGCTGATTCCCAGCTGGCCTGTTGAGGAGGAGTAGGAAATTGAGCCAACAATCAGCCCTGGGAGAAGAGAGGGGAAGGGAAAGTTGCTGTGGGTTGTCTCTGCCTCTCGCCCGGTGCTGCAATAAATAGGGAATGCTGCTTGATATTCAGCACCAGCTCCCCTGCTTTCTATTTTTATCCCCTAGCAGAATGCTGAGTGAGCAATTTGTTTAGTGGGGTGATTTATTAATTAATTTTTCCTTTCCCCTCCCCTGTTTGGAATGTGTCCTGCACCGTGTTTCTCTTGCTGTGCCCCAGGGAGGAGGAGGGGGCTGTGGTGGGGCTGGGGGGCTGCTGCATTCTGCCACCTGAGCTGTGTGCAGTGGCACTTGTTTTTCAGGCTGATTAAAACACAAGCACAGTCTCCTGGTGTCCCTGCTGCTGCTGATTTCAAACACTGCTGTGCTGGTTACTGGTGAGAGCTTTCTCTGCCAGGAAAGCACATCCTCTTGGAATCTCCCTCCCCTCATCTTAAACAGGTCTTCTCCTGGCAGGGTATGTCCAGCCTGTGTGGCTTTGGGAGGTCTGGTTTCCATCCCAATAACTCCAGTACTTAGCACTGCTCTGAAATCTCATTTTTCCCCATTGATTTTCTCCCTGGAGCCTCTCGTGAGTGATCAGGAGTGTTTGGGCAAGTTGTGAAAAGCTGCTGTCTGCACTCTGGATGCCCTGGAAGAGAGACTGGGGACCATCCCCTGTGTTGTGTGCCCTGACCTGTCCCAGTCTGGTGATGAAGGTGGAGGGGATACCTAGAAACCCAGTGCAGTGCCCCAGTGCTGGGGTGCTTTGACTGGCATGTGAGACTCTGGGGCTTGCAGGGAATGTGCAGTTCTCAGGGTTTCACTCTGTGCTGTGAAATCAAAAAGCTGAGGTGGGGTTTGGGTAACGAGCTGCCCCTCCCCAGCACCCCAGGTAGGAATCAAGGCTCTAATTTAGTTTTGTCTCTCAGAATTACAGGGCTTTTCATCCCTGAATTGAACCTGGGACTCTAACCCAACTCTCTGCTTGTGCTTGGGGAGAAGGGAGTGTAAAATGAGCAGGATGAGAAGCTGCAGAGGGAGCTTGGATGTTCCATTAGTGGAATCACACGGCCTGCAGTGAGCTCCTGGATGAAGCAAGGAAAACCTCATCTCTTAATGGACTGCACAGAATACAGAGAATAATTCCTCTAATAAATCTCTTTCAGTGATAATATCTATGGAAATAGATTATCCCCTTGTCCAAAGCCCTGGAGAGATCACTCTTATCTGCACAAGAATAGACATTTTACGTTGGCTCTGCCTGGTGTGACAGGGTCAGTGCTTGCAACTGGAAAAAAGAGGTGGGATGATGGGTTGTTACTGGTGCTCAGTACTGTTTGCCATCCAGTGCCTCTCTGCCTCAGTAGGGTTCAGTGCAGCAGCCTTGGAGATGAGGATCCTGAGCCTTCATCTTCACAGCTGGCAGCAGAGAAACCACCCCCTTCAGGGAGGCAACACGGAGCCCGTGACCCCTGGGGACCACCTTCAGAGGGGGCTCTGGCCACTGGCCTTGAACCCCTCTCACCCTCAGCAGGGGATTTAACTCATGCTGAGCTTGGGTGTTGCTCAGTTCCCAAGTCAAGGTGTCTTTTCTGCAGAGCTACATGCTAACAGGGGGGTGTCTTGTACTCAGCTTGCCTGCTGTTGTGGTGGCATCCAGTGTGGGGCTTCACAGGGGTGCTGTGTGGGATTTTGTGAAAGCAAAATAATTGCTGCAAGCTAGAAAAGGCCTCCTGTAAACCACAGCTGGAGTGGTGGATTTTTTCCATCTTTAGCCAGTAGTTGGGCACTGGACAAGAACCTGGATCTTTTTGTACACCTGATTCCTTTCCCTCCACCTTTTTTTAGGGCCATCTCTTTCTCTTCTGAGATATCTCACTTTATTTTTAACACTGGACAAATATCAGATATTCCTCAAGAGAGAGCTGCTTTGCAGCTCAGTTTTGACAGTTGAGAACAGTCCAACTGACATATTCACTTCAGCTGAGATGCTGCTATTTTGAGCCCTGCTTTTGTTTTGAAGCATCAGTGAGAAGTCTGTGCTTCCTAGGGAGGGTATTTTGAGTTGACAGGAGCTGTTACAAACCAGCTCTGCAGTGGGTCTGGCTTGGAGTGTCCCAGACTCCACCGTGGGCTGTCGTTCTCTTCCTGCCTGGCCTTTGTTTCTGCATTTTCTGGTGGGATGCTCTTTCACCCAAAACAGAGCAGGATGAAATCCCCTCATCCCAGCCAGTCAGCACCACAAGAATTAGATTTACGTCTTACTGAAGCAGAAGTGCTTCTGCAGAAAGGCCTTTTTGCCTCATTTTTTTTTTAATTATTTTTTTTTTTCCTTTTGGCCTCATGAGAAAGCCAACCTGAACTTCCCAGGCACTTGTTTGGGAACGGGGCATTTTCCAGCTATTATTTTGCAAACTCTTAGAGCAGCAGATCATGAGGTGGGAACTCGGTTATGCAAACAAAGCCACGTCACTCCTGGCCAAAAATAGCAGTGGGAGATGTGCAGGAAGGTGGAAACGATGGCCTTTGGTGCACACACTGCACCCGGCCAGGGGAGAGGGGAGGGAGGGGAAGCTGCAGGAATTTTTGGGCCTCCAGCCCCTCGGGAGGTGTCTCCTCCTGGGATGACCTGCTGGGGTCGGACCTTGTGCAAGAAGAGGATGGGGGTTTTGGAGGTGCCACTGTCCCCAGGGCTATGAGTTTTAAGATCCAGGTTCCACTTAGAGCATCAAAAAATATCATAGTTATTATAAAAAAATATAAAAATGTTTTCTTTTCCTCCCCTACTTGGCCCATCTCTATCAGGGTTCTGCTGTCTTGGACTCTCAGCCAGCCTATGGGTTCCTTGCTGGGGGAGATGGTTCCACACCTCATTTGCAGAGCTGTTCCCACTGCTGCCTTGGCTTCAGCCCTCACCCATTTGCCTTTTCCAGCCTCACCCAGCACTGCAGTGCCCTAAATAATGTTGAGATCCCCCTACGAGCAGTTTGCTGTGTGCTGATGGACCTGCTGCCTCCTCAGTTTGCTGGCTGTGGCAGCAGGGACGTGGCCTGGCTGCCTTTAATATGCTGCACGTTACTCCCCACCAGGCTTAAAATAACCTTTTTTTATTTATTTTCCATAATATTGCTACGCTGAGCTCCCTTTGCAGTGCCACGTTTAATTGCAGTTTGTTATCTAGCTGTTAGGAGACCATATATAGAGCTTCTGGCTCGAGATCCAGGATGGATACATAGAGGAGATGAGGTAGGAGCTGGGGTGTGGAAAATGCAGCTTGTAGGTGTGCAGATGCAGTTTCCACTGGAGTAGAGCCTCCTGTGCAGGAAGATTTGCTGTTTCTTACCTGGGCTGAGTTGAAAGGGACTGGCAGAGTTGGACAAAGCAACTCCCAGGCACTGCTCATTGCCTGTTCCTCACAGAATTGCTTTTATTTTTTGGTCTCAATTAGAGATCTTGTTTAAATTACCTCTGTGCTCATCCAGAACAGAAGTGCCTGTCAGTATTTTGCTGGTTGGGTTGAAACAGGAGCTCTCTATCCCTGCTCCTCTTCTTTCCAAAGGTATGCTTCAACTTTTTCTCTTGCACAAATGTTCCTGGGTGACCTGGTCTAGGTGACCCTGCTCTGGCAGGGGGTTGGACTAGATGATCTTCTAGGTCCCTTCCAGCCCCTAACAATCTATGATTCTCTATTGATTCACCCTCTGTGGCTGGGAGGAGGTGAAGTGTGGTGGTGCCAGCAAAAGGTGCCACTCTTCAGTGCCACTGCTCCTGCCTTGGTGCCAGCAAGAGATGGGCTCCTTCTATACATTAGTTTTAATTAAACCTCCCTCCATCCTTTTCCACATGAATCCTGATGTTTACTTGGAGCTGTTGCTTCATGAGGCTGCTGTGGGGTCACCTGGGAGGGGAGGATGGCACCCAGGCCAGGGTGGTGTGGTGACAACCAGGAGCAGCTCTGGGTGCTCTGCCCTCATCACCTCCCCACGCTGGTGCTGGGCAGGGGCTGGTGCCCTGAGTGTGCCCAGCCCTGTGGGTTGGCTCCCAGCTGGCAGCCACTCATCCCCAGTGAGAGCTGCCCCTGCAGGGCTGGCTGTCCCCCAAAGCTGGGGCACTGGGTGGGTTGTGCTGAGCTTGTGCAAACAGCACAGAGCTGCCTTTGCCCTCGGGAGCCTGCAGTGCAAACAGACACTTTCTGATGGGCAGAGGAGCTGTAATTACCAGTCTTGCTGTTGAATGTTGTTGTTTTTCTCCCTGGGTTTCCCAAAAGCCTTTTCCACCAGCAGTGCCAACCTGAAGCATCAACAGCCACAGCCCTGGCCCAGAAAGGGATGTAATTAGGAAATACAAACACAGAGAGAAGGGTTGGGGGGGTTCTTTGCTTCTGCTTTTTTTGAGCCTTGAGGGAGCCTGGAGCTTTTTCATCTAGTTGCATGCAGCAGAAACTTCCAGCTCGTGTTTGAAAGAAGAAAAAGCAGAAAGATTCTCATGATAGTAGCAGGTCACAGCCTGTTTCTCAGGGTGCAGTGTGGGGCTGAGCCCTGCCTGCCACCCCATCCCATCCTGCCAAGGTTTTGGGGTTTCTTTCCTCATGATTGCTTTCTAGGATTCACTCCCCTGTGGAGACACTGCACGGTGGGTGCTGTTGTGGGGGTAACCTGTGTGTTTTCTCTGAGCTGAGGGGTTTTTTTTCCAGTTGTAAAGCCCACTGGGGCTGTGGATGCGTTGGCTTGTGCTGGAACAGAATGTACCAAAAAATCCAGTCCTCAAGGACGTGGCTTTGTGTAGCACAGTGGCTGATGTCAGAGGATGGAAAAGGTCTTGTTTGCTCCGGAAATCTTTATTCTTAATGTGCATTGGAGAGAGAGAGAGAGAGAGGCAAAAAAAAAAAAGTGTGTTCTGTTAAACCTAAGTTAAGAAGCTTGTTCAATTTTTAAACAGTTACATAAAGCCATCAGAGTCTGACAGGAGAGAGATGCAACTTTGTGCAAAAGAGAAAGGGAAAAAGAAGCTGAAATGGAGTGTTGAAGTTAATTCCCCCAGGCTTACACCTAAAACAGCCTTAACTCAGAGCTCAACCCACTCCTGCTCTCTCTTTTTTTTTTTTTAACCTTATTTTTTCCCCTTTCTTGACAAAGGTCTTCACGTTGCTGAACTCCTGGTGGAGTGGCTTCTTGTGCCAACACTGCTGTGTTTGCTGGGTGCAAATGAGCATTTCTGTGCTGCCTTTGGGGTATTTGAGCAGTGGGAGTCGGGCTTGTCTGAAACCCAGGCACGTGGATTTATTTGCTCCTCGGCAGCTCAGTGTGAGATTCCCTGGAGCAGTTTCTTGATCTTTAAAGTTTCCTGGGCTTCAGCTGTGTTGTTGGTTCTGATGGTGCTGGACACTCCTGCAGCAGAAGAGGTTGGCAGGTGGGGTCTGAGCATCTCCTCAGCACCCTTTGGCCATTTTCCTTTGCAGGCAGAACCTCAGGAGCTGAGGTGCCCTCCTCATTAGGCAGTCAAATAGGTAAAGGCTTGTGCTATAGGTCACTCCTCTCTGGGTGATGCAAAGAGATGTTCCAGGTCTTTGACTAATGTTAATCTATTTATATCTACTACCTAGGTACTGGAAATCCATTATATCTGGTTCTGTCTGGCCGTGATCAAGGACATAGTTTCAACTCCCATTATTTTTCAATAGCTTTAATATTCAGGCACATCTTTGTCTTAATATGTATTCTGAAAGCTGGAGTTATTGAGGAAATTTGTGGAGAATAAAAAGAAATCCTCTGACAGCAAGGATGTCATGTCACAGGAGCATCCACAGAGGGGAGCTGGCATGGAGAGCTTTCCTCCCATCTCCCCAGCACTCTGAGCTATCACTCATTTGCAGCTGAATGGGCAAAACTCGGGGAAAAAACCAAACCCAAACATCAGATCTCCTCAGGGTGGTGGAGGATGGCTGTGGTAGGATGAGCTGCTCTTCACTCCCTGACCTCTGTGGGTCACAATCCTTTTTATTCAGCTGCTGAAGGTGCTGATGCTGTGGTTGGTGAGAACCTGGCTTGGTTAACCTCAGCACCCCAGTAAAGGGGGGTTTGGATGGGAGTTGCTGCCATACCTGTCATGGCCATAGTAAGTGTTCTGACCAGGACAGCCCAGTTTGAAGGGAGCTGGCAGCCCTGGTTTGCTGCTCTGGGGGGAGCAGGGTGCAGGTGGGAGCCAGGAACCTGTTAGGGAATTTTCCTTAACAAAGGTTTTTGTCAGGGATGGATGTTCTCTTTCTTACACCCAACAGAGCTTTGTTCTACAAGAGGGATTCCCAGAGAAAACAACTGAGAGAGGAGGAAAAAAAGCTCTAAATTCAGGTTTGCATAAGTCTGCCCTTAAAAAAAAATAAATTAATGGCATTTGAGACTCTGCAATGTGCTCTGGAAATTGCTCTGATGCCTTCCTGTGCTCCAGAGCTGCCTGAACCTCCCCTGAGCTCCCCACGAGCTGCAGGACATCCCTGTTTACTTCAGGGACGTTACCTGGGTCTTGCAGCTCTGTCTCCTTCTCCAGGCTGAACTTCCAGCCCTCCCAGCATGGCTGGGGCTCCTCTGGCCCTGCCCAACAGCTCCTGGCTCTGCTGAGGGCTCCAGAGCTGCCCCAGCCCTGCAGGGGGGCTCCCCAGAGCAGGTCAGAGCTGCCCTGTTGATGGGATAATAAAGTGCTTCCCTCTTTTCACTGTGCTGGGGGATTTTTGGGATGACAGGCACAATATCAATACAAATGATTGCCATTAGAAAAATCTCAAAGTGGTTCTGCTCACACAGCCTCAGGTAAAGGACTAATAATGCAGATGGGCCACAGGGGAGCCAATTCTTGCATAATTAAATCCATCAGTGTTTGTGACAGATAAGACAAATGCTTGGGCTGCTCAGCTGGTCCCAGCCACTGCTCAGTCCAAACTCCTGTGCTAGGAAGAGTTGGCCCAGGAAGGTTTTGGGCAGTGAGCAGCAGAGGAACCTTCATGGAGCAGCTGTGAAGGAGCAGAGGGTAAGGAGCTGCTGGAGGATGGGGCACGTGGAGTCTCCTGGGATTCTGGCAGGCTGAGGTGCCAACATCCTCCTCCCAGCCAGGGAGAAGGGGCACACTCAACACTGACCTTTAGTTTTGGAGTTGAGATGTGTTAAGCTGGCCTTGGTGTGAACTCTGGAGGAGAGGGGTGTGAGTGAGCCATTTGAGTGTGAGTTGCCAGCAGGGGATGCTCAGAGGGGAGCTCTTTAACCTGGCAACTCTTCCCAGTAAACTGAATCCCTGCTGCAGCAGGGCCAGAGGCTCCTGTCTTGGTCTGAGCTGGTGCCAGTCAGAGCTGTGCTGAGGACACAGCAGTGCTCCCAGCCTCTGACTTCTCACCTTTCCAAACCCCCTGTGCAGATGCAGCTCTTCACCTTACCCCCACCTCCCAGTCAAGCCCAGTTCCTGTTGAAAGCATTGCAGTGGCAGCTTCTCAGGTGAGCTTTTTTTTGTGCTGGATGTGAGAAACCTGCCAGGGCTCAGCTTTGTTCCTCAGCTTTCAAAGTAGTGCCTGAAATAGAAATGCTGCTCAGGAAGGTCTCCAGTGGGAGCTACACCCAACAGGCAGCCCTGGGCTTGGCTTACCCACCTGAGATGTGGTTCCTCTGGAGGTCACCCCTGCAGGCTCAGTCCTGAGTCTTGTGCTGCTGCCCTGGGAAGGGGCTCGAGCATCCAGCTAGCTGCTGAGGGGGGATTTCCCTGTTAGACCTCCAGTTTCTGCTCCTGCCTGAGAAGCAAGGCAGGTGGTGGGGCTCAGGGACTCCCCAGCAGGTAGCCAGTCCCACTGGACTGTGGCATCACTGAGAGCACCCCAAAGGAGTTCTCCTGGGGGTTAGACTGGCTTCCAGCAACTGCTGTGGGAGAGGGAGGAACCCTTCCCTGTGGTGACTGAGCTGTGCTGGGATCTGAGTGGGCTCCCAGCTGCTTCAGGAGGAGAGATGCAGCATTTCTGTCCTCTACTGTGCTCAGCAACAGGAGAACAACAGGAATTCTTGCTGGGACCCTCTCCCCCAGCTGCTGGGACCCTCTCCCCCAGCTGCTGGGACCCTCTCCCCCAGCTGCTGGGACCCTCTCCCCCAGCTGCTGGGACCCTCTCCCCCAGCTGCTGGGACCCTCTCCCCCAGCTGCTGGGACCCTCTCCCCCAGC
>VYZU01003130.1:14221-31651 GCA_013401355.1 Ceyx cyanopectus
CCCCGCTCCTGGGACCCTCTCCCCCCGCTCCTGGGACCCTCTCCCCCCGCTCCTGGGACCCTCTCCCCCCGCTCCTGGGACCCTCTCCCCCCGCTCCTGGGACCCTCTCCCCCCGCTCCTGGGACCCTCTCCCCCAGCGGCTGGGACCCTCTCCCCCAGCTCACTGATTTGTGAGGGTTTTTGTTCCTATGTCTGGGTGTCTCAGTGCTCTCTCCATCTTTCCAGTGCCATCCACGCTGTTCTCAAAGTCCAGCTGGCTTGGTGTTCCTGCCAGAGCTGGGGGTTGTTTTAATGGAAGGGTTTGTCCTTATGGAGACTAATTAGTCACCAATCTGTGGAGCATCTAGAAAGTGCTCATCTTATCCCCTCTGGGCTGTCTCTGCAGCTACCAGCCCCTGGCACTGCTTCTCCTGGTGGACTTTCTGCTTTCTTCCCAACACCCCTGGTGTCCCAGCTGGTGCTCCCTGCATTCTGCCTCTCCTGGTGCCTCTGCCTCTCTGTCTTCTTGCTGGTAAGAAAAGAGGGGCTGGGGGGACAAAGCAGCTCTGTGGCCTGGAGGAGTTCCCCGTTCTTTGGTAGCTGGTGAAGTGGCAGCAATCATCAGAGAGTTGAAATGAAGTGTCTTCCTTGCTGAGCACAGCTCAGCTGCTCCAGTTTGTCACCTGAACTTACAAATACCCATCAGTCAGGGGATGGGGATTTGCATAATTAGTGTTTTTGAGGTACCTTGTGCAATGCAGGAGAAGGTAACCGTACCCATCTCAGCTCTTATCTAATGAGGTGCTGACAAGGAGGTATCCATGGAGACATCCATTATAACACTGCTCTGAAACTGCCTCTTTCCAATGCCTCTTACAGTGCCAAAGGGTTTTCTTGAGCATAATTGATACCATTTCCTTGCCTCATCCCTAAACAAAAATAATTATGCCTGAGTGTGATGAGAACCATCGTTTCAAAAAGGAGGTTTGCAAGCTCTAATGAAGAAACGGGGCCAGGAGTGAAGGGGGAGAAAGGCACTGAGATTTTTGGGGTATCCTAGAGGGTGTTTGGGCACAGAGAGCTGGTGCTGGTGCCAGGACAGCAAACCTTAGCCAAAGAGAGGTGTGGGGCACCTTCGGCATCAAGCGACTTGCTTCACTGAGGTGCCTCAGGGGGGCTGGGGCTGAGCACATTCCATCCCTCCCAGTGCATCCATCCAGCTTGGTCGTGGAGATGTTTTTCCTGTGAGGGGGGGACACTTAAACATGCTCAGGTGACCTCTTTCTGAGCGGTGCAGTGTCTGTGTGGTGGCTCCAGTCCCTGCCCTGTGGTGTTTGCCAGCCTGGCAGAGCTGAGGTGGGCAGGAGGTTGGTGCAGACTCTGTGCCACAGGATGCTTTGGAGACAGGCCATCCTGGGTGGATTTTCTTCCTAAATTGCCTCTTTTTCTCCCCTCTGCTGCAGCCCTCCTCAGATCCTGCAGCAGCCAGTCAGGGGGTCATCAGCCCTTTCTGAGGGACAGTTGGTGCCATTCTCTGCCCGTGGGCTGGGCAGAGGCAGCTTCAGAGGCTGAGCTGGTGTGGTGGTTCATGGTTCTGCAGCTCCCGTGGGTGTCCCTTCTGCTCTGCCAACCTGCTCAGCATTTGGATGTGAGCACGAGCTGGTGTTACAGCAATAGGCTGTAAAAAAAACCCCAACAGATAATAAATGGCTGTAACTCCAGCTCTTCTCCTTGCCTTTCCTGTTTTCTTGTCCTTGCACGGTGAAAATGGGAGTTCACAGACTCCTGCCTGTCCCACTTGGTTATTTATAGCTTGAAGCTGTTGGGGTTTGTTTTTGAGGTCAGCTAACAGGTTACTCTCTGTCGGAGCTGTGAAAGGGCAGGGAGAATCAACAAGGTATTGGAAAGCAGCTGGAAGTGCTGCTGGAGGTGTGTGCACCCTGCTCTGCTCTGTTCCTCTGGCCACTGCATCCCTGGAGGGGTGTGCTGAGTAAAAACCAGTCTGGAAAGCAGGAGGATTATAGATAGATATTAAATTCTATCAGAGGGAAGAGGAAGGCAAGAAAAGGGGCTTGACTGTTGAGGAAAGGCAAAAAAGATGTGATGATCTCAGGGCATTTGAAAGAGACTGGCCTGTGTTCTCTGACTGTCTCCTCTTAGCACATCCTGGAGACACCAGCTTCTGTTATGTGAGCTCCCTGAATAGACAGCTCTCTGTGGATAGTGCAGACTCCAGTGGAAAAAAAATAACAAACCCCACAGAAAAATGCAAAGCCAACAGCTTTCTGGCAGCAGAGTTCTGTCTGATCCCAGTCTGGAGCTGCCACTGTTTGGATCTGAGCAGGGCTGTGAGGGGAGGGAGGTGAGGCTGGGTTTGTGCTGAGCAGCAACTCTGAAAGCTCCAGGGAAATGCAGCCTCCAAGTGTGCTCTGACAAAAAGCTCAATGGGGAGCTCCCCCTGTGCAGCATCAGTCCCTGCTGTCACCTCTGCTCTGCTCCTTCTCCTGCCTCTCCCTGCAGATGCTGTGGCTGCCAAGGCTTTGATGTGCAGATCCCCTTTGGAGCCTGGCTGGGCTGGAATCCAGTGAATATTCAAGGCTCTGGGTTGCACACGATGTAGCAAAGGCACTGGGAGGGTGGGCAAGGGAAGCACTGGAGGCAGGAGGGGGTTTGGGCTTGTGCACTCGAGGGGAAGCAGCAGAACATCCCTGGAGAGCCCCTCGAGGTTGGTCCCTTGCTGCTCTTGCAGCCTTTTGCTTCTCTGGTCACAAGAATTCTCTCCAGGGTGGAGTAGAAAGGATGTTTTCCTGGTGGTTTCCCCCATCCTAGTGTGGCCAGCCTCCAGCTGCCCAAGGCCTGAGTCAGTCCTCACCACCTACCCACAAACTGTGACACTGATGGGGAAATTGCATCTCTGTTTTGAATAGAAGTGAAAGGAGGATGGTAGTTTGGGGCTCTTTGGAGCTGGAGCTTTCATGGTGTGGTTGGCTCGTGTGTCTCCACCCCGTGCTCCACTGCCTCTGGTTCTGCTGGTGCTGGGCACGTGGAGGCTGCTGGCACTTGGTGGGAGTTACTTAGATTCATCACATGTGTTTTAATTTGACCTTTAGGTGATCTGTGACTTGAGCAGCCAGGCTTCAAACCCCTTGAGAAGAACCTTCAAACCCCTTGAGAAGAACCTTCCCACCCTTCATGCTGTGAGATCCACAGACAGGGGTTTGGGCACTGGCAGGATTCTGCTGGGAACATCCAGTGCTAATGAAAGGTCTGAGCAACCACCCTGAGATCTTGGTTTTGAAGCAAAGCCTGGCTGGGCAGCTGTGGTTTTGCTCTGGGCCTGTTCACCTGTGCTGTGGGTGAGTCAGAAGTGTCAGGGCTGGCTGCAGAACAAGCCAAGGTGCTGTGACCATCACATCCACCTGCCAGGGCCTTTTCCTTTGGACCCAGCAGCTCTGCTTTCGGGGTCACTCTGTGATGCTTTGCTCGTGTTTTCTCCCAGATCTCTCTACAACCATCAGCCCTTGGGTGTTTTCCTGACCCTTGGCACTGCTGCTGTTCCAAGTCAGGTGCCTCCCTGGATCTCAGGGCTGTGTGGCTCCTCTGAGAGCCTCCAGTGGGCCAGGCACCTTCTGTGCTCTGTGTTGCTCTGGTGGCCAACGTTGATTTCTGAGCCTCTTTCCTCTCTCCTGGCAGCATGCTCTGGCTCCTGGTGTGGAAATGAAGCTAATAGTGTTTCCAGGTGATTTCAGGAGTCTGTGT
This sequence comes from Ceyx cyanopectus, assembly GCA_013401355.1. NCBI lineage: Eukaryota > Metazoa > Chordata > Aves > Coraciiformes > Alcedinidae > Ceyx > Ceyx cyanopectus. Next base: position 17,960 of record VYZU01003130.1, read on the forward strand.
GCCTGGTGGAAATATCCAGCAGGTAGTTTCCTGCATGGAGAAGGTCTGAAGGCCTTTGCAAAGGCTGGAAATTTCCTTTGCTTTCCAAACAGGCTTCAGATCCAAAAATAGCAGCGAGCTGGTGGCTTGGCTTCTCCTTGTTCATTAGCACTGATGCTAATAGATGCAGAGGGCTGTCTGGAGGAGGGCTGTGTACTCAGAGCACCAAGGTGCCTTGCTGGCTGCTGCTCCAAAGCAGATGCTCATCCCAGGGTCATCGGATCCACGTGTTCCTTGTGGGATTCCCAGTGTGGGGAGGGTGCAGCAGTGAGGAGCCCTTGATTGCTCTCTGCTTTCCCAGGGAAAAAAGGCAGCTCCAGAAGCTTTTATTGTGCAGTAGCTGTTGGCTGTGGTCCTGGTGCAAGCAGCCCTTCCCTGTCCACGTGTGGTGCAGAACTGGGGGCAGGAGCTGGCTTTGGAGTTTTGGGGCTGATTGTGAGAAAATGAGTGTCCTCCCAGTGCACTTGGCAGGAATAGAGAAGTGAGTGTCTCCAAGAGGCTGCTCCTGTAGCCAACCTGCCTTTCCCCATGTCCTGGCACCTTCTGCCAGCCTCCCTGCCACTGATGGCTGATGTCAGGGCTCCATCACTAGCTGGTGTTCTCTTACACCTAATTAACCAATGGGGAGGAACTGGATGAGCTTCTGTGGCTGTTGGTAGGTTTTGTGGAGGTGGTTTCCACGTTCTGCTCTGGGGTGTGGCCTTCCCTGGTTGCTTTTGGGTGTGCTGGTGAGGACCAGAGATTCAGTTCATGCTATAGAGCAAGTTCATCCTGGTTCCCAGTACTGTAGACCTCGTGGTACCCTGTGAGCACAGAAATAGGATGGAATGTGTCTGCTGCTGGGGTGAGTGACCAGCCCAGCAAGCAGATGGATGGATCCTGCCCTGAATGGACACACCTCCAAGCTGAGGCTTGCATGGCAGTCCATGGAGTGCTTTGGAAGCCACCAGTTCAACCCCCACCTCCACCCAGCATGGATTCCACAGGTTTTCTCTTGTCTCCCAGAGCAGAGGAAGGATGGGAGCCAAAGCTGGGCTCTGGGTGTGTTGCAGCCCAGGGCACGAGTGGTCTGGGGCTGTTTCTGGGAGCTGCCACTGTCTTCCCTTCAGCTCCAAGCAGGTTACAAGAGGCCTCAGGGTCTCATGTGGTTCCTACAGCTCTTCCTTGTATCCCTGCAGCTTGCTGGATGCTCTTTCCTTGTCCAGCTCTCTTAACCCCCCCAGAACACGTGTCCACCAGCAGAAATTCTTTCACACTCTCTCAAGTGGTTCCTGGAAAACTTCTTTGTGGCCAGTGGTCTTTTATTTTCCATTTCCCCCAGCTCCTGAGAATTTTAGCTTATAAAAGAAAACAAAAGACCCTACAAAATTCCTGTAATTACAGTCATCCAAGCAGGCACATTCCCAGTGGGCTGAACAAGGCAGCAACATGTCAAGCTTTTGTTTCTGAGCAGGGTGGGGGGGAAAGAAAAAAATCCTTCAGTAGTTCCTGACTGTTTCTGTGTGCAATTTGCAAGCCATTAAAGTCAGGCCTGGTGGTGGCCCAAAAAATCAGAATTCAGTCCCAAAAATGGAGCCAAATTGTGCAGTTCCCCGGGAGGAGGTTTAAGGGGTGGGTTTTGGGGCTGTGAAGTCAGAGCAGGGATTTGCCAAGGCAGCCCTTAGCCCACTTCATTCCAGGGAACCTTCTCCCAGGGGGAACAGAGGGGGAAGGTTGAGCCATGGGGTGATCAGTCTTTCAAATACAGCTTTTTTTCAATGATATTGGGAATATTGATGCCCAGGAAGGGTTGATGGGATGCCACTGTGTGCTGTGGGCAGTGAGGGAAGGGGGATGGCAGGAGCTTGAACACCCTGGCTGCACAGAGAGGGCTGTTGGGGGAAACAGGCTGAAGGCATCAAACCTCTCCTGCAGCTGCTGCAGACAGTCTATTTTATCACCTTTCTTCTCCTTTTAGCCACCTCACTATTCCTGGAAGAGCTAATATTAGCTCCCTCCATCTGTTTCATAGAAGCTGGGAAAACAAGGATGCGACTGAGTGTCCTTGTTTGCAGGTGAGCTGGTGCCTGGGCTGTGCAGGTGGCTCAGCACCCCCCTGAGCTCCTGCAGCACCAGCCCCTGCTGTGGGGAGGTTGGAAAGAGGTGCTGGTGGGAGTGGCAGCATGGGAGGGGTTATTATCAGTGTATTTAACCTTCACCTGGCTGTTTGGGAGTTGCTTTCTGTGGGCATGGGACACAGGTTGCTGTAAAATAACAAGACAGGTCCTGAGATGGTTTTAGTAGAGGCTCAGATCTAAAAATCAGAATTTTAGGTGGATAATTCTCCAGGATCTGACAGTGTCTCATCCTGGGTTGCTGTTTGTCCCCCAAATCACACCCATGATGCTGGTGCTGCAGTTCCAGGGGAAGGATGATGCTTGGAACTGCCACTTGGGACCTTGCAGACAAATGTGCCCCTTTCTGCTTTTTAACAGCACCACTTCAAAAACCAAACCCCTTCAGCTGTTCAAAACCAGCTCTGCTTTGTTCCTCAGAGCTGTGGTGTTGCTGGGGAACAGGAGGAGCAGGAAAGCCCTGCTTTCTTCTGGCCCTGGGTGAGGAGGAGGCACCAAAATTCTCCAAGAGGCTGTAAAACCAGCTAAAGAATTTAATAATAATAATAATAAAAACACCCTGACAATTTGAGTGTTTAAAAATGAAACATTTTGATGAGCTAGGAAATGCAAATTATTAAATGATTTCCTTACACTTGTTCTCTTGATGTTCAATCTTCACCTCTTGGTGATCAAAAGATGGTGTCACCATCAGAGTTACTTTTCCTCCACCACGTGCCCCAAACCCACTAAAGTGTTAAGTGCAAAGTGGTGTGTTTGTTTTTTTTAAGTGTCCAATATTTGAAATTGGCTTTTCTGGGTTGGCCATAAATGCCACAGACTCTCTGGCCCTTCAGAGGAGCCCCAGGGATCTGCCAGATGCATCTCAGGGGTGAGCTGGGCAGAGCTGATGCCCAGGAGACAAGTGAGAAGCACAGAGGAGGTTTGCAGAGCCTTTCCTGCCTTTCACCTTTTGCATTTGTCACTTCAAGTCTCTGTCACTTTGGTCAAATTCAATTACTCACTATTAAAAACTGAAAGCAAGGCAGTAATTGAATGTAGCTCAGGGTGGGCAGATGAGAGGGTGGGAGAGGCCAGGGCCCCTGCAGGTTGCTTTGGTGCTCTGTTTACTTGCATTTGTGTCTGTAGAAAAACATCTGTGCCTGTGTTTCTAGGAGGAGGCTGCTGCTGTCTTGCAGGAAGGAGATGCACCCGAAGCACCCAGGGCTGCTTCAAAGGTGCCTGGAAGAAGAGTTTGAAGGGAACGTGGCACCTCCTGCAGCCCCTGGCGTTGGAAAGGAAGGTGTTTGCTTTGCAGTGTGGGTTTCCCATCCAGGAGGGGTCTGGGTCTTGCCCTGTCCCCGTGGCTGGGATGGTTGGAGCACCTCTGTGCATCTCCCCAGGGTGTCTCAGCTGGGCACAGCCCACCCTGGTGCCAGCAGCAGGTGGCATGGACCATGGTGCAGTGTCTGTGCCCAGGTGGCACCTGGGTGTGCTGTGAGGGCTCACACCTGTCCCAGAGCAGCACTGTGCACGGTGTCCTGGGGTCAGCAGGGAGTTGCTTTGCTCCTGGGGGGGGGTGCTGGGTGCTGGATGAGTCCTGCCTCGGGGCAGAAGCTGGCATTAGTGTGGCAGTGCCAGGGGGGGATGAGGCAGGGACTGACGTTTGCCTCTTTCTGGGGCCTCTACATCACGTTCACTAAAGGTTGCAGTGAGGCTTTTGTTGCCAGTGCTTGTCCTGTACCTGTTCTGGAGTCTCAGGGGTTATTAAACCAGCATCTCTACCCAGCTCTGAATTCCCTGATAACTTTCAGCAGCAGAAACAATTAGCAGGCACAGTGGGAGAAGAGCTTTCAGGGAGAAGCAATTTAATGTGCTTCAGGAGCGTGTGTGCCACGTAATCAATGCAGTGTTCTCTATGAACATAGCAGAGGTAGTTCCACACACACACTCATTTCTCAGGGTTCAATAGTCTGCCTAAACTTAAAGCACTGATCTCCTTCAGGGAGCAAATAAAGCAAGTGAAGAGAATAAAAAAAAAGTAGTAATTTCATCAGGGAGAAATTGCCCTGTTCCCACCAACGTGCTGCCAGGCAGCTCCAGTCACAGAGCATTAGCTGGTCGTGGGGAGCTGTTGCAATGTACCCTGGAATCCCCACAATCCTCCCGTGATCCCCAGGGACAGCTCCTTGGCAGTGAGCTCAGGAGATGTTTTGAAGGCTTTACTAAGAGAATATTTGCTAGGGAAGGTTTTCAGGGGGAGCCTGCAGGGCTGCCAGAGCTTGTCCTTGGCAGGGCAGGGACAAGCCAGGGTGTACCCGGGGGTCTGCCCAACACTTCTGGTAAGGGCTGCTTGGATGTTTTCCATGGAGACTGTAGTTTTTCCTCAGAACACTGGATTTACAGCCTATTTTTGTGTGTGTGCTGCTACCTGGAAGTTTTTCCCTTTTTTTTTTTGGAGGGCAAAAGCTCAAGTAAGCAAAATCAGAAAGTTTGAAGGTTCTGAACCGTAATCGGGTGTCTCAGAGGATGCACTTGGCTTTTAGCCCAACTTGAGCATTGGCTTCAGAAAGCTGCTTAAATATAAAAAAAAGACCAAAAACCCTTTCCCAACCTAAGCCTGGATGAATATGTGAGAGCATGCTGTGCAGAAATCACAGCTCTCTGACTGTCTCCACCATGGCCATGGCACCATGGGTGTTTGGAGGGTTCTCCACCTCTTGTACACAACTCCTGTGGGCTGCCTTCCACAACGAGCTCTGCTTTGCTGAAAGAAAGCAAATTGAGTTTATAATTCCTGTAAAAGAATGTCAGAATGATTGGAGGTCTTACAAGATGCAGCATGAAGAGCCTTGCAGGGAGGGATTGTGTGTTGCTTAGTCCCCAAGCCAGTGGGAGTGAGGAATGCCTGGGGTGTCCCAGGAGTTGGTCCCAGCTGGGGCTGGGGGCCAGAGCTGTTATTAAACATTAAAAATAACTCTGAAACACAAGAAAAATGGGAGGTGGGGGAGAAAAAGAAGCAGCCCTAGTGAGGGTAGAGAGAATAATGAGCCATTTTCCCCCTCCTCGTGCAGTTCCCAGAGCCAAACTGATAGTAGGAGGCTGATGTGTCATCAGCAAATAGAGCCTGAGCATCATGTATGACATGAAAGAGGGTGAGCCATCAATGGAACAACAACTGGCAGACCAGAAAGACTCAGCAGATAGACTGTGGTGCCTAAATATGTCAAATCTGGGCTTGCTATTCTGAAGGGGATGCTCCCAGGGCAAGAAGTGCTTGTTCCATTTGCTGCTGCTGCCTTGATGTTGGGTTGTGGGGTTTTTTTGGTGGAGTTAATTGATTTTTGAAAGAGGTTTCCCATTGTTTTCCTTTTCAACCCTCCAAGTGGGAGGGGGAAGTGGAGATTTCTGCTGGGGACTTAGGAGAAAAGATGAGGCTCCTGGTGAATCATCACTGGCTGCTGGGTCCTCCTGCACACAGGACCTTCCTGGTGCTGCTGGAGTGCTTGACAAAATGGTTCTCTGATTTCCAGCTGGAACTGTCAGGATCAAAGCAGATTGTTTAACAGAAATGCTCTTCAATGAGCAGAGATTCTGGGAATCTCTGCCAAAAATCTATGCTTTGTTTGATTATTTTTTTTTTACTTTGGCTTTCAGTAAAGTTCTGTGAGCTCCAAAGACTTGGGAAATGCAACCAAATAAACCCGAGTGTGGAGTCACTGGTGCAGGCAGAATGTGGCTGCAGAACCAGCTGCTCTGAGTTGGAGAAGTTACCTCACTGTCCTCCATGGATTGATGAGAATTCCTCTCCTTGGAGAAGGTAACTGGTTGCTAGTCCTGAACCAAATCAGGTCCCTTGGTCACGAGGAATGTGCTGAGCAGGATGTTCTGACAGAGCCCTGTCCTTGCTGGTCCCAGCTGGGACAGTCGTGGTGGTGTTTCAGAGGGAACAGGAGGAAATCAGAGTTATCCAGTGCCTTCCATCCAAGACAGGCTGAAAAAAATGATCCAGAAATAACTGGCAATTGACTTTATCCTGTAAAGACTTTGAGCAATATACATTTTATCTCCATGTGAAGAGTGTGTGTGTATATATATATATATTTAACTAGGTCACAGCAGCAGACTCTGGGTAACTGGACAGCACAAGCTCCAGTTCTGCCATCCTTGGTAGGAAGCATTCCCCAGCAGTGGAGCAAGTGCTGGAACTGCCTTCAGACCCCAGTGGCTGTTTGCTGAGGGAGTAACTAGCCTGGGTGAGCTTCAGAGTGCCACGGAGGCATCTTGTGAATGCAGCTGGGCCCTGAGAAGACAGGGAAGTTCTGCAAAAGCCATTTTCCTGTGGAGCTGGTGTGACATGGACCAGCTGGGTGATGTGAGACAGGTTGAAATGCAAGCATCTTTGTGCCAGAAACCTGAGCAGGGAGCTGCCCTGGGACGTGGAGCTCTGACTTGGAAGAAAGTGGTGAAGTAATTGTGGTGCCCAGCAGGTGAGTCATGAGCTGCTGCTTGCCAACGAGCTGCTGCTTCCCGAGACCCTGTTGCTTTGTGCCAACAGGGAGCTGGGATGTTCTACCCAAGACTGGCTGCTGGAGGAAATTCTGTGTGGTTTTCATGTGTCTTTGTGATGACAGGGCCCATCTATCAGTGAGAGGGACAGAAGCTCCTGCCTGTGTGGGTTGTGTGGCATCAGTGTGCTGGGAACAGAGCTGCTTGCAGGAGACTTCAACTCTCTTTCTGGCAGAGCTGACACCTGAGCAGTGCTACCTGCTGAAGGGCTCTGCATGAGGGTTTCCATCCCCCAGCCCAGGCAGATGCAGAGTGGGCTCCCAGCAGAGCAGCAAACAGAAGGCAGGCGTGGCTGGGTGGGAATGTGTGTTCCACCTGTTCACTCTGTGCAGGGGGGTTTTGTGGTCAGCCTGCTGGCCCCAAAAGGGCTGTTTTTACACTTCCATGATGTGGCTTAATTAAGAAACATAGTGTATCTCCCAGAGTCATTATGGTTAGAAAGGATCTCTAGCATCAGCAAGTTCACCCTTCAGCCAGCATCTCTCTAAGCACCAGCCCACAGCCTCAGGTGCTACTTTGCTTGTTTATTAGACCCCTCCAGGGATGGGGACTCCATCCCCTCCCTGGGCAGCCTGTGCCAGTGCCTGACTACTCTCTCAGGAAATAATTTCTTCCTAATATCCAATCTAAACCTCCCCTGCTGCAACTTGAGGCCATTTCCTCCCATTCTGTGATTAGTAAAGTGGGAGAAGAGCCCAACCCCAGCCTGGCTACACCTGTAGAGAGCAATGAGGTCTCAGTCTCCTCCAGATCAAACACCCCCAGTTCCCTCAGCCTCTCTCCACAAGGCTCTCCAGACCCCTCACCAGCTTCCTTGCCCTTCTCTGGACCTGCACCTCATAACCAACCCTGCCCATTGAAATGCACTGCCTTCAAACACCAACCCCAAACAGCCCAGCACGGTGCAGTGGTAGGTGGCAAGCAGAGGGCTCAGCCCTTTCAGGAGGAGTTTGCTGGCTGCATTTCTAGCCTCGAGCAGCTCAGCTGCAGCAGGTTGTGCATTTCATGCATTTCAAATGCCATTAGAGGTCCCATCTGGCAGAGAGTTGAAGCAGGGGAGGGCCACACGCCCAGAGTCTATTCTAGCCCCGTGTCTTTGCTTCCATCTTGGCTTTTCCTCCACAGCTGGGATTTTTCAGGAGCCTCGGTGATTGTCTAGCCCTGTGAGTCAAGGTGTCTGCTGCCTGTGTTTCCAGAAGCTTTAGATTGGGGGAAGAATTAGAAAACATGAAGTCTGACCTGGCTTATGCAAGTAATCAGGCAGATTTCTGTCCCAAGGGACTACACATACTACTTATTTTTGTGAAAATCTAGGGCAAAACACAACAATCTGCTGTTGTTACAGGTGGAACACGGGAAATTTTATTCAATGGCTCTATGAACTTCTTCCTTACACCCTATTGTGAGCACTGATGAAGTTGTCAGTGTGTGGGAATGACACCCTCGGAGACGTTGGGATGCTCATCCCTCCTGCCAACATCCCTTTCAAAGAGCCTGTGAAGATCAGTTTGTGTAGAGTAGATTTTTTTGCCACGTTGAAGTTGCTAAAGGATGAAAAGTCCCACGTGGAATATATCCCTGCAACTTCAGTGACAAAAATGGCTAAGCACAGGATATATAAATAGCAAAGTGCCTTCTTTAGGGACTGATGCAGACTGCTCGTGTGACAGCAAAGCAGACAAGAATATAGGGAAATATGGGTATATTTAGCACTCCAGAAGGCAGTAGATGGTGTTCTGACTTGGCATCACACGAGCTTTTAGAGCCTTTATCTCTGGATAATCCCTTGTATCCAGCAGTGATGCTATAACATATTTGGGACCTAATTACAAGCTTCGGTGCCAGTCAAAGCCCCAAGTGGCAAAGGGCAGTGTTGGGAGGCAAAGGGTGGGCCTCACTCTCATCAGTCGTGAGTAGCTGGGAAGGAAGATGCAGGAAAAGGCAGTGGCAGTTCAGTGGGATTTGGATTAAATATTTGGTTCAATGGGATTTGGGCATAAATGTGTCTTTTTAACATCTGTCTGCCGGGGGTAGCCAGAGATGGGTTATCCTGCAGCTTTTTGAGTTCTGAGTGGGACAGCTCCCATTTGTTTCCAGGAACTGCAGGGTCATTTTCCATCCTCTTCCGAGCCTCCAGCCACTAGAGGGAGAGAATGCTACGTGTTTATGGCTGTGTGCTGAGGGAATTGCTGCTCTGCACACAGGCTGTGCAGACGGTGCTCCAGCCAGGCTGGACCCCTGCATCCATGTGACTCCTGAGATTTGACCTCTCTAGACTTTGTGTTAGTTTATAACCTCCACTTGTCAATGCTCTGGAAGGTGCTGGATGATCCTCATTTCTGGTTTACACCCTGTGTTTGCTGGGGAGCATCCCTGCTGTGAAGTGACTTCCACGGGGGAACCTTTGGCTCCCTGGATCTGCCTGTCTCTGGCTGTTGCTGCACCCCCAGCACAGCCTGACACCTTCCCTGCTGCCTCCTGCTCAGCTCTGTGGCCTGTTGCCTCTGCAGTGACAAAGCAGCCCCAGAGGGATCTCGTTTCCTTTGGAGTTAAGACATTGAGTTGGTAGTAAGGATTTCAGGGGACACGAAGGGATGAGTTGTAGGTTGGGGAGGGGAAGGAGGGATGGAAGTTTGAAGACACAGTGTCAGGAGGTGAATTTTGTCTGCCTCTGAAAATGAGACAGGTTTGAGTGTTGCCTTTGCAGATGGAGCTCGGTGGGGAGGACCTGGACTGGCTGTGTCAGTGGAAGTGGTGATGAGGGGACTGTGGCACTCAGAGGGGTCTTGAAAAGCAGCCTGGCACGACAGCAGCGTGGTCAGTGGGTTTGGTGAGCCTGCAGTGCTGTTTATCAGGTGGATTTGCATCCATCTGCAGATGGTAGGTGGGCAGGGGAGTCTTTTTGCCTTTCTGTTGACCCCAGCGGATGACTCGCAGCAGTGGAAGGGAAGCCTCTTGATGCTTTAGCAGCCTGGAGTGTTGAAGGAGAACATCTCTGGGTAGTTTTGCTGACTCTAAAGTCAGTTCCCGTTAACAGAGGGACTCAGCCAAGGGGTTTCCTCACGCTGATTGGAGCTGCAGATGATGCTCCAGCACAAGGCATTCTGGTGAGGCTGGGGCTGGTCCCAGCTGCTCCTGTCCCTGCCTGTTTCCCTGGCCCAGCTGTGCCCTGGCTGGAGCAGCTGCTGCCAGGCAAGGGGAGGCAGAGAGGACAATGTGCAGGAAGGTGCTAGAAACCTTGAGACAGGCACGCTAGAAAAACGGGCATGTTAAATAAAGACCAAATATTTATCACCCTAGAAAAGGTGGTTGGAATATTCCCTGTTGTCCTGGGTGCCCATCACTGGGCATCCCATACTCATAGGGCTGAGGTCTGGCTGCTCCAGGAGCTTTCTCCTCCAGTGTGTGTTCCTCTCCCCACACTTCACTTGGTTGAGGATCTCCTGCCACCCACTTGTATCTCAGACTAAGTGAAGGCAGGAAAACAGAGCTGTGAAGGGAGAAGCTGGAGGGGCACAGGTCAGAGGTGCCATTAAATCACAGAGCTGGAAGAGTGTCGAGTGAATATGAAAGACTCCTCTGCTTCACTCTCTGCATCTTGATCAACTGTGCCCATAACCTTATCAATGTGACCTGCTCATTAAGCCTTCACCTGCCTGATGGAGATGGGAGGTCTGGGGAGACCAATCTCCTCATCTTCTGTACAGGAGCTCTGCTTGCTGAGAGCCAGGCTGGGGAGGAAGATTCAAGCAGTAATCCCATGGACCTCAGCAGGAGCTCTGCCTTGGCCAGAGCACCCTCTGCTCCTTGCTGCTGTGGCTTCTGCTGCTGCAGGTAATCTCCATGGGAGGAAGAGAGTTTCTGACCCCAGGGATTAGTGTGTCTGTGGGTGCAGGGCCACGCTGGGGTGACTTGTCTGAAGGCAGGCAGATCTCCACCTTGTGATGGAGAAGGGGCTGTAAGTGCCCCTAGGCCATGAGGTTTGGCCCTGGAGGCTCTGTCCCCAGGTCCTGCAAGGGAACATCTCTCCAGGCACAGAGCATGGCTGCAGGGTGTCCCTTCTGACCTTAAGATGCATGACCTGGGGGAGCATCCCTTGTTTTCTCTGTAGATCTTCTGAACAGTCATATTAAGCTCTAGTTTTCTTTAGAAAGATTCTTTTTTTGGCTGCAGATCCCTGTCCGAGTACACAAATGCAATAAATTTATATACCAGCATCGTGCTGCTTGTAAAGCCCTTTCTCTTTTAAATTTAGTTTTATTCCCTTATTTTAATCTCCATAGGATTTTCCCTGAATAAGCAGAACTAGGGCAGTGCTGGTAACAGATGGACCTAAAGAAGGCTGGGATGCTGGAGACACATCTCACAGCCTTGGGGGTCTGAACCTGGGGTGCTTTCCTCATCACCCAAGGAGTTTAATTTGACTGCAGGTCATTAATTTTCCCCTCCAAAGCAGAGGGCTTGGCAACGGAGCGCGTTCCCTGGCAACAGCCTGCCGTGGTTTCATTGCAGCAGGAGTGGGAGTTCTCCAAATGCCACTCTTGGAAAAAGTTGGAAGTTATTAGCAAATCAGATGGGCTGAGGCGTGAGGCGTGCTGGCAGCCAGACAGGGAGGGGGTGACGAGGAGGAAGGAGTAGTAAACAAGGTGCAAACCGTGGAGGCATCTTGGCAAAGGAGCAGGTATGGGACCTGGGTGGGGTGTGTCCTTCCCAGGACTGTCTGTCTGTCTGTCTGTCTTTCTGCCAGAGCTTGTGCTGTGAACTCCAGAGTTCACTTAATAAAAAAAGAATGGCTTTTTCAATGTAGATTTCCAAACACACTCTGGTTTTCCACCAGGGCTTTCCTAAATATTAGGCAGTTTGTTTTCATCCACTCAGAAATTGAAGGTGTTGTGTTGTTCCTAAAAACCAAACAGAAAATCCTTGGAGGAGAGTGTGTGGACAGGGTCCTGTTCCATCATCTTCCTCCTCTGCCACAGCTGCCAGTGGTGTGTGAGCTGCTCGGAGCCTGCTGGATGCAAACACTGAGCAATCAATAATGCCAAATGGATGTAATGAAATGAGAGAGCTCTTGGCTCCTGCCAGCATATGGAGCATTCACAGAATCAGAGACTGGGTTGGATTGGAAGGGACCTTAAAGTTCATCTCGTTCCAGTCTCTCTCCCTAGCTGGTCTGGATGGGAGAAGAGGTTTGGAGCAGAGAGGCACTAGTCTGGAGCCCTGGACAGGAGCCCTGCCTATCCCTGCTCTGGTGGCTAACCTCAGGCAAGCCAGGGGAACACCTTATGCACCTCATTTGCAGCTGCCAGGAGAGAGAATGATCTCTTTCCCTTTGTGTGGCAAACACAGGACACCTCTCACTTCCATCTGAGCCCAACCATCCCCGTGTGCTCCTTCAGAGCCACCTCCAAACTGCCCGTGCCCCAGAGCTGCTTCAGGAGGCCACTGTCAGCTGGGCCTTCTGTCTCTGTCACATCTCCCATTAAAGAAGAGGCAAACTCTCCTGTAATGTAGCATGAATAACAGTGCTGCTGTGGGAGAGCCCGGAGCGCTGCTGCTGCTCTAATCTGAGAGGCACTGGGCCATTAGGAGAGTATTCCACAGGGTTTGGAGGGGTTTGTGTTTCCTGGAGGAAGGGACGTGGTTTGTAGCTGTGTAGCGTGGCTGATTGGTTTATAAAGCCAGGCTGGGTAATTCCTAGTAGAGGTTAGACAAATTCCCCTCCTTTCTCATTAATTAACCTGGAGGATTTGGTGCCTTTTCTTTGCAGCTGAATGGAGACAATGGCTGCGGGAACACATTTGTGCTCTGGAACAGGGAATGGAGAACATCTGCCTTCTGCAGCAGGCAAACCACCCGTGTGTGACAGGGCTCTGCAAAGACCCTGCCAGGCTTCAGGGAGGCAGTTCAGGGCTGGAATGTGGACGGGGAGGCGTTTGCTGGGCAATGATTTCCAGCTCAGAGGGAGGGAGGAAGGAGAAGAGTGGGTGTAAAGCAAAGGGAAAATCCCCCTGTGAAGGCTGCAGCAGGGGAGGGACAGGGAGAGGCATCTTGGCACATTTCCAGATCCAGAGAGTGGTTTATACATACATATATATATATATAAAAAAAATATATATTTTTTTTTCTTATGGTGGGATTAAAGAAAGGAGATCTCGAGGAGATTTCCCTGGTGATGCAGGGAAGGACAGAGATCAGAGACAGAGCTGCTCTTGCTGCTGCTGTCTGGATGTGAAGTGGTTAACTGCTAACTTTGGGATGCCCGTGGTGTGTTTTGGATCTGCCTCAACAGCAGGGAGCTGCACCCAAAACCTGCTCTGTGGTGCCACGGCAGGGTGGGTGTCTGTCTGTTGGATTGGATGGTGGGTCGTGGTGGGAATGCTGGTGAACACTCGTGTGTCACTCCATGAGACTCCAGATGTGCCAGCTGAGGTGTGAGGGTGCAGGTTGATCTTTGCTTTTCCACCAGCAAATGTCCTTCTGCTCCTGCCCATTTGAGTTGCTTTTGAATCGCTCTCTAGCTTTGGGTCATTAGGAGGGGAAAAAAAGGCTAAAAAAAAGAAAAGTGGCATTANGCTCAGAGGGAGGGAGGAAGGAGAAGAGTGGGTGTAAAGCAAAGGGAAAATCCCCCTGTGAAGGCTGCAGCAGGGGAGGGACAGGGAGAGGCATCTTGGCACATTTCCAGATCCAGAGAGTGGTTTATACATACATATATATATATATAAAAAAAATATATATTTTTTTTTCTTATGGTGGGATTAAAGAAAGGAGATCTCGAGGAGATTTCCCTGGTGATGCAGGGAAGGACAGAGATCAGAGACAGAGCTGCTCTTGCTGCTGCTGTCTGGATGTGAAGTGGTTAACTGCTAACTTTGGGATGCCCGTGGTGTGTTTTGGATCTGCCTCAACAGCAGGGAGCTGCACCCAAAACCTGCTCTGTGGTGCCACGGCAGGGTGGGTGTCTGTCTGTTGGATTGGATGGTGGGTCGTG